>JAXGGA010002247.1:0-127250 GCA_038373865.1 Uloborus plumipes
AAATGGTTCTTACAGTCGGCTGAAAAGTCGCCAAATTTGAAGACTTGGCAAGAAATTGAAGCTACCACCCGATTTCCCCTTCCACCGCTTGCTAGACATTGCTAAATTTCCATGTTTGGTCATTTGCGAAGAGTGCAAAAGATGTCTTACGACTTGTGTGCGTTAGAGTAAAGAATTATTATCGAGACTATGTAGTGGAAAGCATAGATACACTTTAGAATTTTAGTTACTTTAAGTTTATTTTACTGAACTAAGTTATGTATGTTAATTATTATAAATTAAAATTTATTGTAAGTGTTGCTTAATAATTCTGGATAATTTTTAATGAATAAGTATGAAGAGAGGCTAATATGAGCTCATGTACAAAAAATGAAACATAGTCTTTGATGTAGAAATGAAATTGTAATGGATAGTGATATCAGTTTTTATTTGAAAAAAGAAAAAATACCGATACAAGAAGCTTTACGATCTGTCCACTGTTAGCAAAAACGGTTAGTTCTTCATTTGAAATCGAGAAAAAATAAATAAAATTTTAAAAAGAAAACGAAGTTACAGCAAGGGTAAAGGGAAATAGTTATTTTCATTCTTATAAAGTAGACAGAGTCGAAGTTCATTGCGAAAACTCGTTCAAACAAAATTGGTCACTGTAGCAAAACGTCTCTGTAACGTTAATGTACTACATATTGCATGTTAATTTCTTACTGTTTAAAAACACTGAAATATCTTTTGCAAGTTATGCTTTATGTTCAACGGGAATAAAATTACTAACACAGTTATAAATGAATGCATGTTTTAGCTTACTTTTCTGTAAAAGTAGAAAAAAAGGTGAACAAAAAATCTTGAAAGAAGGTCAGATGCACTGAAAAAAAAACTCTACTTTACTAGAAAGTTTCAAAATACTTTCGCATTTGTTACGCATTCAAAAATATTCCGATATTGGCAATAGCTGGCTACTGAAAAAAAAATTTCTTGAACAGCTTCAACTTCTGAATTCCATGGTTAACATATACATGCAGATATTAACAATCATTTTAAGTAATTTTTCTATTGTCACCGAAGTAGAAAACAAACAATCCGCTTTACCAAGTGTAGTACTTTTAGAAAGTGGTGTCAATAAAATTTTATTTTTTACTAAAAATCCTAATTACTACATTTTCTTAATTATTGTAAAAATGTAAGTTTCGGTGTAATCTATATGCCCTAACAGTGCAATATTTTAAATAGCTTTTATTATAGAGTTAGAAAATGTCACTTCTAGCTCTTCTTAATTCTTGTGAAAATTTGCAGTTCAGTAATATCTCTACGTTTCAGTTATGAACATTTTAATAGCTACTCAGCTAGAAAGTTTCAAAATACTTCCGCATTTGTTAAGCATTCAAAAATATTCCAGAACTCGCAAGAGACCCTTAAAAAACTTATGCGTCATACCCGGAATCTTTAACAAAGTCTGAACACAAATACAGCCCAATAACATTTTCGAAAGTTCCCTCAAAACATGAATTATTTATTTCTCTGTAATGGAATTTCTAAACCGAAGGAAAATAAAATTGCAGTTAACAAGCAAAACTAAGTAAAAGAAGGCGCTAATATTTGATTTTTTGGAATCAATAATCAGATAAAAATAGGTTGAAAATAAATAAATACACAATGTGTCGTATTGATCCAAAACTCCAATACGAAATCGACAGCTGTAGCATTTGTTTACCATAGCAACAAACAAAACTAAAATCACCAAACCAAAATTAAAACAGCAACTGTTTTCCTAAACAGCACTTTTTTTTCTGTTCGAATTTTTTTGTGCACTTAAAACTTTTACACAATCTTGCATTACACTTTGCAGCCTACTTTGTGCCCCTAAAATTGATCCATAGTAAATAAATTGGATTACTCATAATTTTCTTAAATATTTCTGAAGCAAAAAGAATTTATAATTGATTGGATTAGTTTTTTTTTTTTTAACTTAAGCAGTGTAACGTCATAAATTTATTCATGTGATCACTTCCTTCGACATGGGGGGAGAAAGAAAGGCTTTGGAACCTTAAAAATCTTGTCTGGATCCTTTCCTTTTTTCTTATTATGATTTTTAAAACAAAATATAGTTTTTAATTCACCACAAATATACTTATTTATTTAGATACTTTATTGTTTTATTTTTCACGAAAAATATTTTAGAGCAAAGTAAAGTCGAGTCCGCTCAATAGAATAGCCATTTTGCCATGAAAAAATATTTTAATAATCGGACTATTCCATTATCCTGGATCAAAATAATGCTTTACCGTAGTTTGGTACATTGAAAATGCCTTATATTAAGTGAGACATTCTTCAAACCGATATTGTAATAAGCGGGCTTAAATGTATGTATTTTCAAAAGGTTCCTTTTATTTATAAGAAATTAAATGAAAAAAATTATAACGCTATTTGCTTTTCATTTAATTGAATCTCAACCATTTTTTGCAGTCTGATCAACAAATCATGAATTTCCATATGGTGCAAAAGACTTGATTGAATATAACTAAACTATTGCCAGTTTTGGTGCAATTATTTTTTAAACAATTAAATTCTGCAAAAATTTACTGAGATCTAAAATAGCATTTCGTGTAACACACTAAAACAACCAGAATTGACCTGCGGTCTGGTGGGGGTGTCAAAAGAGTTCTTATCAAAACCCGCGCACCACTTAAACGTAGGAGCTCAAACTTAATAGTCCAAGAGCTAGCAAGCTCTTGGACTAGAGCTTAAGACTCGTCTGGCTCTTTAATATATCTTTCCCTATGCTCTTATAAGCAGCATGCTGGATATCTGGCGGTCAAGAGTGGTTGCGTTTTTTACTGCGCATCACTTTTGTACAGGAAAAAAACAATGATTTTTAAGTGATTTTTGGGCAATTCTACATCAAATCAATCATGGAATAAAAGTTCTTGACCTCAGCATGCCCGATTTTAACAAAAATTAGTACGAAGAACGCATATATCAGTAATCTTGCCGAGTTTTAGATTTCTACTTCAAAAATTGCACAAAATACAGAGCTGTTAAAAAACGAAAAAAAAAAAAAGGTTTTTACGTGCAATTTCTTTTCTATCTATAGTAGAATAAAAATTCAAAAACACATTGTGAAGGCAAGACATAGAGCTTTCCATTAATATCTTACAAGACATACTTACGACAGGTTTAAGTTTCTAATTACCCCGAAATGTTTAAAAAATCACTATTTTTACCAGTGAAAATATGATGCGCAGTAAAAAATTTAAGCACTCTCAGCCGTCAGATAACCAGCATGTTTCATAGAAGAACATAGGGTAAGATATATTAAAGAGCTAGACGCGCTTGCGTCTTAAAATTGTCACTCGAAAACAAGTTATTTATGAGGGACAAAAGAAGAGAGCCAACAGCTCCTTGCCGACATGACTCTTCTAATTCGCTTTGAAAGCTGACTGTAGATTTTAAAATGAGTCTCCTAGTTTAATTCTCTACCATGTCACTTGTAACAGCATTTATGAAACTGCTAGTATAGGAGACACGTATAGATTCACTCACAGCACCTTTACAAACTGAAACATATTCCCTGCCTGATTTCTCTGCAAGCTTCATGTCCAAAGTGTGATAATATCTTTCCTCTTGCCTGGTATTGTGAACATCATTAACGAATATAGTTTCGATTGATAAATTATGTTTGTGTAAAGATCTCAGGATGGCTGGTGGAACGGGACCTCATGCGGCTCGCCTGGGAACATGGAATGATTTTGAAAGAACAATGGCAACAGGACTGGACAGTGGGGTATGGCCGGCCAAAGAGGTGTTGGCGGCGAGATAGGGTTGTGTCTTGTTAAAAATACGCGTTTTTTTTTTTGTGCTTTTCTGAAATTTTTTAAAAGTTAAATAAGTTTTCTTCAAATAATTGTGTAAATAACGCAGCTCTTAGCTACATGGAAGACAGAATCAATCTAGCTCGATACTGCATTGGAGACAGTGTTGGCAAGGAGTCAAATCAAGTTTACTGTAAGTTGCATAAATTTTCTATTCCTTCAGAATAATATTTTAGTAAATTTTATCTATGGTAAGACAATTATGTTCACAAAACTAACATAACTGAATTAAATGTCAAAATAATGAAAATACCATTCTGTAAGTGAGACTAGGTCAGTAACTGAGTGTGTAAACGTGCCCCGAGTTACATTCTTACACAATAGATGTACTGATCTAAAAATTATTTTTTGACGCTTAAATACACAAACAGGGCAAAAACTGAATGCATAAACTTTATGAACTGCTTTATAAGACCAGAACGCCTAAAATTTCCTAAATTGAAACATAAGAATTAGAAAATTCATTGAAAAAAATTCACATAAACGTTCTCCGGTATACCCTATACATCATACTTATCACCTCTGCAGCAAATTTTCCGTAATTAAATTTCGAAACATTTTACAAAATATTTTTTTTGTTTTGTTTTTTGTTGTTCACCTAATGTTTTAGTAACATTTCATGAAACAGCTCATTAATTTATTAAATCTTGTTATACATGTTTGAGAAATTACCCACAAACAAAATGCAAAACAAAAACTTCAAGTAATATAACTAAAGATTCTAAAGTATTGCTCATGGCTTACAAATTCCTTCCTGCGAGAATACTTGAAAACGTCTCCAATGAAAATACAAAAAAAAAAAAAAAAAAAGCATTTCTCGCCTTTGGGTGAAAGAAGAATTTTTCTGAACTTCTCGACTAATTACTTTGTCTAATTAAAACGAGATTCAAAGCAAGCCTTACATTACCAGAAAGCTTTGAATTCAAAGCGTATAAAGTAGAAGCGTAATAAATAGTCTCACATTGTTTTTAAAATTCATTGCCTGAAAGCAGTTTTCTTCTTCCTATTTCAGTCATCAAAAGTTCGTGAACGTCCCTCCAGGACAAAAGTTTTTGACATTTTTACGTATTGTGTAATTAGAAAGTCGTTGACTTGTGAAATAGTTATTATACGGCGTATGATCGATGAACAAATGCAATGCGTTGGATTTTCTTCCTTTGTTGTTGCGCCGAGTTGAGATGCTTCAAGAAATAATTGGGAACTGTACCAATATTATTTAAAGCCATTGCTTATTGATTACCTTGAACAAGCCGAATAAGTGCAAAAACTTGCAAAATTTTCAACTCCGCTGAACCAAGATTGACTTCAGTGCTTAACATTATAAATAATAACTGAACTAAATGTATGGACATTAAAGAACTGCTTTAACTACATTTAACTTTAATGTACTTTAAACTGTATGGAATATCTGGTAGCTGTTGATCTTTGGAAAACGTTTCACATTTTGAATATAATACTGTTTCGCCAAAAAAACATCTCCTAAAGGGCTTCAAATTTCCATTTATGCTGACTCTAATGCAAAATGAGTCCCTGATTTTAAATATGACCACAATTTTCCCCCACCACCCACTCCTTTTTTGAAATAGGGCCCCCATTTTTTTTAACCTTGTCATTTTCGCACCTATCATTTTTATTTGGAAGGAAAATGAGCATTAACTTGGCAGTTAACATTCTCTTGAATGGATAGAGAGGTAAAAAGATCAAAAGCATGAACATTAGTAGCAAATAGAGAAATTCCTGGGACATTCCATCCTGAAATAATTAAAAAATCATTAAAAACGATCTTTTTAATTTTTTTAATTGCTCCCACACGTCTTTAAATTATACTTCCCTTCTTATGAGCTGCATGTTCATAAATATTTTCACTTTATAAGAAAACATTTTAGAATAAGTCTTGGATGCACCGCATTTTGCTCGCAAGTTGTACCACAGCTCTTCGATAAAGAAACTTTCGTTTATATTAAGTTGCATTCACAAATATAATTATAATTAAAAACAAATTAAGTATACCGAAAACCATAGCAGTAATGTGTATTTATGTTTCCGGGGATGATGATTCACTTGCTGATACAGTGATACATTGACTACAAAATCCTAGATCCAGTGATTTAACAACATTGGACTCTTTTGTTTGGGGTTATTTTATAATCAAAGCTCTGTGTTAGCAAGGCAACATTAAACTGCATATTGGAAGAGGAGATTCCATTGCATTAAACTCACACATACACACACAGTCTCATTTATACTAAATGATTACAAGGTTCGACAAAAGAACACGTAACTGCAAGGAAAGCTTTGGAGGGCGCTTACCTGATGTGCTATTTCATACACAGCTCTATCCAATTTACTTTTTTAGAATAAACATTTTACTGTCAAAAAAGAGACTAATTCAAATATTGAATAGATTTTAAGACACCCTTTACTTTCCATTTCACGATAATATGAGTTTAAACACTTAAGTGACAGTTATTTCCATCGCGATTTTCGAAAATGTTTGTTCAAACTGCATTAAATTTCCGAAAAGATTCTTTCATACATTGAAAAAGAAAAAACGTCATCCCCATTCCAGAACTTTTAAACGATCCAAATTTAATGCCTCATCATAAAATTAACTGCATTTGTTTGCCATGCTCTCTAAATAGATAATTTATTTACACAACATTTCACTCTTCTCGTCACTAAAGTTATTAAGCTGAGTTCAAAATCTTTCTGGTTGACAAGGTTTTAAAATATTTCCCCCAAGTTTCCGGGTTGATAATTGAATCGATTTACGGTTCGTCAACTGTTTATGTTTACACATAGACAGCATTAACGTTCGATGGACACTAATCCGTTTAAACGGTTCATAAAGAAAGAATTTTCTTGATCACTTATTTGTTCGGCTTATCTCTCCATCATCCACTCTGTTCTAAACTTTTATATTAAGTTAAAGCTGTTTTAAAATTAGTTCTGCATGCGTGTAACGATGGCCAAAATTGTAGACACTTATGAAATTTTCATTTTTCAGCTTTGCATGCTTCAAGAAAATGTCACATTTAACAGAAGAGAACACATATGATCACTTTAAAAAGATTTCAACACTGAACTTATTACAAGAAGAAAATGCATTGTAAATGTGTGTTTGTAATACAAAAAAGCACTTTAACGTAAAAAAAAAACAAGTTCAATTATCAATTGGTTTGTAATGCCTGTTTCTGTTTAGAGGATTAATCAAGTGTTAATAACTGCTACATGTGAACATGTTTACTTTGGAAAATGTTCTCATTGTGCTTTGTGTGTGAAGAAAGATTGTATCATTTAATAGAATTACGATTGAAGGGCTTTTGAAATGAAGGTATTAATTACGTAGCAAAATAGAAATTGCGGGTAATTAAAGTTCAAAGTTTTGTTGTTGAATCTTTTTTGTTTTCTGGTTTTGTCGATAGTGTCCGCATGAAATTGGTCTAATGATACCTACTTTTTGATGTACCAAGTTTTTCTTGCTTACCTGCATTCTTTGCTTATCATTGTCCAGAGTATTTTCAAAAAATGTAAGATAGCCCCTTCATCCTCTAAACCCTTCAATTATTTCCGAATAATAGCATTACAAATACCTGAGTTTTGTTTGTTGTACTGAATTCTGTATTGAATCATCTTTAAAATGATACATACTAGTTTGCATTTAGTTCTTATATTTTTGCCCAGTTTTTTTTTTTTTTTTTTTTTTGTGACACGGGTATTCATTTTTTTACTTTGGGGAGCCCTTGCGTTTATCGGTCTCTTGAAGTTACCGCTTGACCTGAAAGCAGAAAAAATAAGATTTCAAAATTGAATCCTGTTCTGTAAAAAACCTGCAATAATACTAGAAGAATTCTAGGAAATTGGGATTACATCAACTTTTGTGGTAACCAACAGGTCGTCTTTTGTAACACTGACTGCGTTACTAATGAACAAGCAGAATCATTATTAGAAGCCCTTATGCCTGTGGTGCACCGGTCTTTTTTTACTGGTAGGTATCATTATATTAAGATGGTATCTCGTGGGCCAGAAAGCATATGAATTTTTATACAAATTATGGACAACACGAAGAACATAAACAAATACAAACCATGAACTGTTCTATTATTATTGCTTGATGGTTATTATATTAACGAAAAGCTTGTATCTGATGTTTTCCAGAAGCCATTTTTTTAATATTTGGCTTCATATTTGTAACATTCCGTCTAGAAGCCTGTACCTTCTTTTATCTTAAGTATTTTATCCTATAAAGACATTTGAATAATATTATGAATGAAAAAACAGATAAAATAGCTAATTAATGTTTTTTTTTGGGGGGGGGGGTTCTAAAATATATTCTACAATTATATTCTAGACCCCCGTAGTGGAATATTTCCATGAATAAAAGCAGTAGTATTTTAAATTATAACTAATGAACAGAAAGAAAACTTTTAAATGATTTGACTGTGATCCGTAAATTGCATTTAGTTCTACAGGAAAATTACATTTGACACTTCGCTCTTTTATGAAAATTAAAATTTTCCCAAAATTTCGGCGGTTTAATCAGGTAGAGTGGTCTCATGTGTAACCCTGAACCGTAATTTTCCGCTATAGGCTAAACCAAGTTTGCCCACATCTGATTTGAAATAAATGCAAAAGGTTTAGTTAGTTATTGATTTGCCTCACTGGCTGTTTTGACGCTATCGAATTTTACATTTAAGCAATCCAGTTTAGTATCTGTAACATAAGTTCCTAACTTTTTTATTTTCAATTTTTATCTGCTTAAAACTCTTACATGGAATGGTTTACATACATTTTAGGATTAAAATAGTTCGCCGTTGCCATATTTATTAAGTTATTCACGTCCTGTTTATGGGATATTTTGCAGATATGTGAGCAAAATACAACCTTACTTGACTTTACTTTTGCAAAGTAACATTACAGAAGGCATCTGTGATCAATTTTAAGCAAATCATTTTAAAATAGTTTAATTGTATAAAAAATTAGTTCGCAAAAGAACTTACTTTCTTTGGCTAGACATGCTGGATCGTTGCTTGACTGATTTGTCTGAAAATAGCTGTCAATAAATAAACTCTGATGTCCAAATAGTGGCTCTAATTGGTTTTCTCAAGAAGGACTATTTGTGAAAAACAGCTTTAGTAAAATAATATACCCATTACAGGTTTTTGTGTGAAGTAACTAACAAGCGTCCCGTTTTTAGGCTACTGGGCATAAATGGGTTAATTTAAGCAAAAATTAATTGCAAGTTCGTGCAGTACTTTATTCTACTCTTCCTCTGGCTGATATTTTCTATTTTACAATTTACTAGGATAAAGGATTTCACATGTCGATTTTCACTCTCTCCCTATGAGTTTTAGTTGGATGGCCTCTAATAAACGAATTTATGCCAAACCAATAAAGCATCAGTCAATAAATGCTATTTACAAGCTTCCGCTGAAGGAATAAAATGCCTAGGTTTTTTGAGATCCACCAGATTGCTCTTGTGTCAATTTAGAGTAATGTGCTCTGGAGAAAATTTGTGGTTTAAGAGAAGAAAGTATTAGGTGACTAAAATGAAGATTTTCCCCGTTTGACATTTATGTTTCTTCTCGATCAAGGCTCCTTTTTAACTAACCAATTTTGTTCGGGTCTCCAGTGAGGAATAAAAAGAATATAAAATTTCTGAGTTTGATTTGAATGTGATGACTTTTACACAGGAAAGTAGTCCCAAAACGATGTAAATCTTTCCGAAATAAAAGTTATGTGATTTTGTAAAAAGTAGTTCTGAAAATGATGAGGGCTCTTGTATAAATTTAATTTTTTTTCTTTTACGAAACTATAAATAGTCTGTACAAAAATAATGAGCAGATAAGATTTTTTTTAGTTTTCTCTTTTACCTAAGATGCACCACATTTTCATTGGAACAGGGTCTATTATTAAAGAAAAGAAAAGAGCATAAATGGAAATAAATTTGAAATTGAATAATTTTACTGAGTGGTGAGCTAAAGTCCTATCATTACTTATGTTAATTTATACATTTTTTTTTTTTGAGATAACTGAAATAATACTCTGAATTTTATTACAGTTAAAAGCATTATTGTTCTTTTGATAAATTTAAAATGAAACTAAATTGCATTTTAAAATGTTGGTTAAAGATTTCGAAGCTTAAAAATTTCTCCTGAGAAAGTAGTTTATTAGAAGTCATGACAATTGGGTGTTAAAAAATTTATGGTAAAGGCAATTCGCTCATAAATGGGCCATATTAAAAAAAACCAATGCCAACCCGTAAGAGACTGTTCAAAGGCGCGCTTCAAGGGTAGTAAATGGGCTTATAGATTTAGATTATGGTTCCAGGCCAGGCCCGTCATTTAGGGGGGCAGGGGGGTTAATTGCCCCCCCCCCTGGCTTTGAGAAATCAATGTTTTTACATATAAGTGGGCGTGGTTTTTGATGTTTTCCGGCAAAATTGCCTTGTGTTTGGACCCTTTGCCCCCCCCTCCCCCGGAAAAACTTGAAATGACGTCCTGGTTCCAGGCTTAGAATGCTTAAGATGTACAGTCTTGAGCAAAGGAGAGTCAGAGGGGATATGATCCAGTTGTTTAAATTTATCAAAATGAATGACGTTGATGGGCTAAATTTTTGTTTAGAAAGAAAAGAAGAAAAATCGGACACTGTTTTAAGCTATTTAAGTCTCAGGCTAACCTAGAGGTGAGGAAAAATTACGATTTCAGTAGGGTTGTGAGTACCTGGAACAGCTTACCGGAGGAGGTTGTTATGAGTAAAGGAGTTGATAGCTTTAAGAGGGCCTTGGATCTTTATTGAGGATCGTAATTTGACTAAGACCAGCCTAGTTGGGCCTAAAGCCTGTAGCTGGTCGTCATCATCTGTATTTGTATATATCTGCTAATGGGGCAAATGCAATAAGAAGTCCATCACAAACAATGAACAGATCTCAGGAATTTATCTCATGGTGCTGATAAAAATCTTTTGTTACGATGAGAAGCCAAAGTAAGTATTTTGCGTTTAAAAAAAATATTAAGAAAAGAAATAATTTAGAAATAAACATCAATGAGTTTTGCAGGTTTGACTTCGAATTATGTTTCAATTACTATTTGAGAACTGTAATAATTTTGTTGCTTCAGATTTTCAATCACAATTAACCGGCATTTTTTCATTAAAATATTCAAATCGCAAAAATCATTATGTATATTAGGATTTCATTTATCAAATGATTCATTTTTAACGTACACTAAATGCTTTATTTATTTTAGAAAAACAAATAATGAACCGACATTTCAAGCATTTGAGAAATATGTTGTTATAAAGGGAACTGTTCAATTCGTAATGCAAAGTTAGAAATTACGGTTAATTTTGCTTATAAAAATTGCATCAAGAATAAGAGCATAGCCTCTACCAACTATCCTTTTTTTATCTTCCAAAGGTGAACGCAGTAAAAGGAGCTTTCAAGTGTCATTTATCAAACAATAATCACCTTATAAACTTCCACTTCTTTTTTCTTCCGCATTTGGAAGAAAATGCTAATGCAGTAAAAACTAACCTACGGTTTTTGCAAAAGAAATTGACGGGCTAGGCGGAAGTTATTATTAAAGACAACAAAATTTGGAAAAGAACTTAATTAGAACTAAGGGAACATAATTAGCTGAACAAGGAAAGATAAATGAGAAACTTAAATGAAAAATGGAGCGAAAGCATTTTACGTGCCCCCAGATTGAGCATGTTGATTGAGTTATAGCGAAAATGATTTTATTTATTTTCACCAGTTTTACTCAATTTCATTAGTGAGGATTGAAAAAATATGGTTAAGCGCATTTTTTTAATGTATGCATCAAGTACGTTTTGTATTGGTTGGATAAACTTTGTTAGTGTTAATTATTATCCAATATTTAGAGTGTACTAATGAAATGTATTTTTTCCCCTTTTTGTTGCAACCTAATGAGGAAAAACCGGTTTTTGGAATATAATTCATTAGACTTATATTCTTAAAGATGATCAATCTGTTTTGAGAAAATTTACATTCATTTTTCTTCTAAAGCTTTGACAAACACTCTCAATATAAAAAAAAGGTAAAGGAAGTGTTTTTACACTTCCGTTCTCATTTGTATCCCGAATAAAAAAAGGTTGATTTTTTTTTCTATTTAAAAATGCAGTTTGAAATTCCTGCACCTTTCTAAACGTCTCAGGTGTCGTCAAAAAATGCACGTTTTAAGTTCAGGGACTAAAACTCGTTAAAGTTTTGAAAAAAAAAACATTTTGGATTCAAATTAGTTACCTATTGTACGCTTACTTACTAAATACTTTTCTTTTTTTAAGCAGTGGTCCCTTTAAAAGTTTTGCCGGACCAAATGCCGGAGTAAATTTGTCATCGTGTAAAGTTTAAAAAAAAGTAGAAAATATTTTTTGCTGTTTGAAAGCTTGCGATAATGATCTTTTCAAGTCAAAATACAAATGTAGAAAGACAAAGTGCTAAAACTCCCAATGTATTGACGCTTGAGCAATGGCATTATAGAAGCTTACTTACTGTCTGATTTTCTTTGGTAAAAATATCCGCGTATTAACGCATGTGCCAGGTCTTCTATGATTTTTTCTAAAATAGGAATGATAGGTAAGATAAAAATAAGGGGAAGAATAATAAGAAGCATTTTGAGTCGTATCAAATGCATAGTTTAGTTGAATATGTCAAAATGATATAGCAAATGCAAGTTTTAAATTAAAAACTTCAGAAAGTTCCCACTTGCAACCCATCACCCTTTTTTGAGTGGAATGGTTTCTGAGTGCTAGGCGCGGCTTTCACGGACGGATAGTACCTACATCTAAGAAAATGTATTGTATAGCGTACGGGTCATTCCATGTCAAGTGATCCAAAATCTGAGAAACATTTTACCTCACATTTTTGTATTTCTTTCAAATTTGGCTCATCAATTGTACCCCTTGAGGAAATCAAAAGTCTCAATTTTTAGATTTTTATCTTTATTATTTTTTTATTTATGAGACTTTGAACTTTGGAAAAACACTCGTTTTTCCATTTATGCTCGAACATAAGAGAGAGCCCAACTCGGCACCAAACATAGATAGAACAATTTGGTAAATGGCATTTTGAAGTACGTTAGTTGCCGTTTAATCTGATATGCAACATGACTAATTTTATAAAAATTTTATTTTTTTAAAAATGAAATTTAAATTTCAAATTTGAATTTCTCGAAAAACATATAATGATTTTTTTTCAAAATTCTCAAATTCTTGTGTATTTTGTCTTAGCCAGTACAAATTTTTAGATTGAGATCTCAATGGGATCATATTTTTTTGAATTTTGAATAAAACTGTGTAGGAAAAAAATGATCATTTTTAGATTCTAGTTAATTTAAATACTAAGTTATCTTGCTTGTGATGGTCTAAAAAGTAGTAAACAAACATGAATATGTTTAAAGTGAGCTGTCATGAGCTTATAGATTTGTCAAGTTCACCCCTCCCCTCCCTCTCCCGTACAACCACTTCTTTGTATTTCAAAACTGTTCAAAATGTTTAAAAAAAAAAAACACTGATACAAAATGAATAGTAAACTTATTTAAAGTTGGTAAATGGGTTTCCTTTTAACTAAACGAAGTATCCCCCTCCCCACCCAAATATACCATTAACAATATACTTATATGACGTCTAACCTGGGGATTGAATTGAGGATTATTTTCACCCTTGGTATATATTGTTTTTCAGACGAAGTGTTTCATTTTCCATCCGAATTTCACAAAGTGTACTTCCATTCAATATCTGAAATTTAACTTATGATTCGTTTCATCTCCTATCGAAGCACCAATCTTCAATTTTGGAGGGAGGAAATAAATGGATTCGCCCCACGATCATAGCAAACAGCAAAATAGCACTGTCTCTCCTTGTTCTCATCGTTTTTCTATTCTTTCCGCACAAAACTGAAAATAAATCAAAATATCAGACCGTATGCCATGCGTCCCCATAGCCATTTTTCCACAATATTTAGTAGGCAGCTGTCATTCAATTTTTTTTATTGTTTGTTTTCTTTTTCATATTGTTGTAAAGGAGAGTAATGCAGTAAGATAGATTTATATACATACATTAAAATCAATTATATATTAAACAAACACTGCTTTTTTGATCATAACCTCTCATGTTGTTTAATTTCTTTACAGATTGTGCCCCCCTTAACCCTACCTTCCCTCTCCAGACTTTTATTTTTTTATCATCCACCCTAACCCCATTTCAAAGCCTTAGTCTCTACATATGTCTGGTAGTGTTTCAGTTTGTTCATTTTGTTATTCTTTCCTATTAGCTCATGAGCTTTGTCCAATAAGAGAAAGGAAAGGCAGTTATGGGGACTGACATATGTACTGATACTTTGACTTCTTTTCAGTTTTGTGTGAAAATAACGCGAAAACATTGTGAGAACAAGGGGGAACAGTGCTATTTTGCTTTTTGCTATGATTTTGGGGCGAACCGTTTATTTTCTCCCTCCAAAATTGAAGATTGGTGCTGGGGTAGGGAATGAAATGAATCATAAGTTTAAATTCAGATATTGAATGAAAGTACACTTAGTGAAGGTCGGATTGAAGAGGAAACACTTCCCCTGAAAAAAAATATATAACTAGGAAGAAATAATCCTCAAATCTATCCCCAGGTGAGACGTCATGTTAGTTTAGTGTTAATGGTATATTTGGGTGGGGGAAGGGCTGTTCTTTGCCTTGTTATAAGGAAGTCCATTTATCAACTTTAAATAAGTTTATTAATCATTTTGTATCAAAGAAGTTTTTTTTAGCATTTTGAACAGTTTGGGGAAAAAATGGTTGGGCCGGGAAGGAAGAGAGGGGGAGCTGACCAATTTACAAGTTCATGTGAGCTTACTCACTTAGAGTAAAGTCAATTCAATCCCCTGGTTAGATGCCATATTAGTACAGTGTTAATGGTATATTTGGGTGGGGGAGGGGGATACTTGGTCTATTTATAAGGAAACCCATTTACCAACTTTAAATAAATTTACTAATAATAAATAAGTTACTTCAAAAAAATACATTAAATAAGTTAGGGTGAGTTCTGGTAAGTGCGTACCCTTTTTTTCAAAGTTCATGTTCTCAAGGATGCTGCTCTGTTGAAAAATCTTGTACACTTACAATTTTTTTTTAGTTTTCTTTCCAGATCCTTTACAAAGATTTTCAAGCACATAATATGTCAAATAAACCATAAGCATAGGTTTTGTGACCTAGTTTATGACACCTATTCTAAGGTACGCACTTTCCCTACCTAGCGGGGTAAGTGCGTCCACCTTAAATTATGTGAATATGAGCAGGAAAAAACTTCTGGCACATATTAAATATGTTAGGTAGTTGCCTTGGGATAATTCCTAATACTAGAGATCAGTACTTACTTGCATGGCTGAAACGTAATCAGTGATATTCCACGTGTCTTGCGAACATCTGTGATTTGAAGATTGAGAGAATTGTGTTTGTGATTCTTCCTCTGTCCTTTTAATAAGACCAAGTGAGCAAATGTAAGCTGTTTTTATTTAGTAATAATCACTTATAGTATACATAGTTTATTTTGGTTTAATACATTAACCAGTCTGTGTTTAAGCCAGGGTTCGCACTTACCCCTTCTTCAATGTAAGATGAGACATGTGCGTCCAATAACGTTGCTGTAAGTGCGTACCCTTGTGATTTTCTTTAATTCTATTTGTATGGTAGATCGTTAGGTGACCTGAGTGAACAATTCGCTTTTTTTCTTTTTTTTTTTTTTTTATAATAAATACGGTTTTAAAATATTTTTCTTATTAGAATCAGCAGCAGTAAGAAAAAACACAAAATAAAGAGCAAAAAATAAATAAATAAATAATAATAATAATAATTGATCATGATATGATACTTGTACTTCTTTTTTCCTTGTACGTTGAAATAGTTTTTCACAAGGTGTTTTTAATTTTCTTAAATATGATTTTTTCATTACTCCACCTTCGCTTTTTGAATCAGTTGGTTCCTTATTTAGTGTTTCACTTAATTTCATTGCTTCATTTGTCATTCTGGTTTAAATTAAGAATAGCTTATGATCGCTATTTTCAACGAAAAATTTACTAACTGATATCTAAAAGCCAATATATTTCAGAGGTAATGAATAAATTTGAAATCTTATGCCGCATTCAATGCAAATATAAATACTTGATGGAAATTACGTCGGATTTATAATCGGCTTATAACAGAGTTATAAGCAAAATTAAAGATGAATTACGATAGTCGGATTTTCCACGTAATGGTACACACTTGCCTCATCATAATGATACGCATTTGCTCCGCATAATAGTACGCATATGCCTCTTGATAGTGGTACGCACTTGCCCCATCATAAAGGTACGCACTTACCCCCACCTTACTTTAAAGAAAGGGAAAGTGCGTACCGTCATATAAACAAATTTTAGTTAGAGTATTTGATCAAAATACCCCATGTATATTATTAGTAGCTATTACTCAAAAGAAACAACTTGCATTTCTTGACTTCAATTGCTTGGTATGACTACAAGAGAAACTGAAACAAAACCTTCTCAATCTTTACTTCAGAGTTTTTTTGAAGACATTTAAGTTGTCTCTGATTGTGTTTCGTCTATTGAATCCTGACCTGAATTCTACCTATTGAAATTATCATTAGACAGTTATCTAACATAGTCGATGTGTTGCAGAAGCCATTTCAGGACAGTATTCATTAAATTCCCAGTGGACGCACTTACCCCGTGGACGCACTTACCAGAACTCACCCTACTTCATTTTGTATCAAAGAGGTTTTTTTTTAACATTTTGAACAGTTTTGAAATGAAAAGAGTGGTTGTGCGGGGGAGAGAGGGGGAGGGGGATGAACCTGACAAATCTATAAGCTCATGCCAGCTCACTTTAAACGTATTCATGTTTATTTACTACTTTTTAGACCACCACAAGCAAGAGAACTTAGTATTTAAATTAACTAGAATCTAAAAATGATCATTTTTTTCTTATACAGTTTTATTCAAAAATTCAAAAAAATATGATCCCATTGAGATCCCAATCTAAAAATTTGAACAAACAAAGATAAAATACAGAAGAAATTTTGAGATTTTTTTTGAAAAAAATTTATTATGTTTTTCGAGAAATTTAAATTTGAAATTTAAATTTCATTTTTTAAAAAATAAAATTTTTATAAAATTAGTCATGTTGCATATCAGATTAAACGGCAACTAACGTACTTTAAAATGACATTTACCGTATTGTTCTATCTATATTTGGTGCCGAGTTATGGTCTCTTTTATGTTCGAGCATAAATAAAAAAACGAGTGTTTTTCCAAAGTTCAAAGTCTCATAAATAAAAAAAATAATAGAAATAAAAATCAAAAAATTGAGACTTTTGATTACCTCAAGGGGTACAATTGATGAGTCAAATTTGAAAGAAATACAAATGTGTAAGGTAAAAAACGTTGGATCCCTTGACATGGAATGACCCGTACTTGCTCTAAAGATGATGGCATGTGTGTATTCATTTCAGTTCTCTCTAAAAAGCAGTGCAGTGAACTCTCACTTATGCGCCGGCCCAAGGGACCAACAGAAAAAGGCGCATAAGTGAGAGAGACGTATAAGTGACAAGCCTACTTAAAGGACTAAAACACAACATAGGTTCTAATGAGAGAATGAATAAGAATGTTTCTATAGACAAGGGATATATTACTACGGTTTGGCAATTACTGGAACGTAACTACAATGATAAAGAGAAAAAAAAAAGGTTGCATACCTAATTACAAACTGCTCTTTTTAAAACGATCTATAATTGCTCCTCTCCGAACTCTAGTTCATGCGGAAAAAATGCCTTCCGTGAGCAATAGGCGAAGTATTAAAGGGGAAGTGAAGAAAAATGCTTATTTAAAAAAATAAAAAAAATATTTTTTGTTTACATTTTACGGAAAATTCAGCGCATAAGTGAAATATTTATCTTCAGAGCGACGCATAAACGATTGATACTATCAATATTTTGCTATGAAATGTGCTGGGACCATTCAAAATCGTCGTATAAGTGAAAAAAAACGCATAAATGAGGCGGCGTATTAGTGAGAGTTCACTGCATTTTATGTTACCATTACTCGTGAAGAACTATCATACTACAACACGCTCCTTCGCAGAAAAAAGTCACACCGAGTAATGTCTGGAGATTATGTAAGACCCACTGTAAGGCATTGCTGACTGAAGGCTTAACGGAAAATCACGATACACTTTCTGTAGAGGGAAAATTAGACTTCATTCATGAATAATTTAGCTGTCTTTCAGTGTTGGAAAGCTAACCATTCGCGATTTTGAAAATTCTATATAAGTTTCCTGCCGGAAATACTTGTTGTTTTTTAAAGATAAAGACTTACGATTAGGTAATTTTTTCTCGTCATTTCTTATAAGTAAAAGGAAAATAAATTAAAATAATAAGAATAATAATAGATTTAAAACTTAACTGGTGATGCAGATATTTTTCATGAAACATGATTCAGGACAATTTTAGCGGTTGGGAAAAAATGTCTACATAAAATACTTATTCGAATTGATAGCCCTTAAGGATGAATAACTTCTCTCTATGAACAAATGCACAAACATACTTTAGAACTTAAATTCAAATGATTTTATGAAAAAGGCGCATTTGTTTTCGTACAAAAATAAGCATCATTTCTTTGAAAAATGTCTTTTTTTTTCTCCTAGAAGAAAATAAGCAAGAAGAAAAGATTTATGACCATAATTTTTTTAAGTTCTTTTAACGGAAAAGAATTTGTGAGTACATGCAGAAACATTCATCTTGTTATATATTGCACTTTAAGAATGTATTGGAATGTGTTTACTTTCTATGCTTACTTTTAGAAAATCGTTCCTTTTTTTTCACTTTCTTATCGTTGCTGTTTCTTGTTATTTCTGTTCTATGGAATAAGTTTAGAGAAGTTTATGAAATGACCTACTAGCGAAGTTATTATAAGCTCCACAAACACGAGCGCTATTACGGTATTGAAGAGTGCTGATAATGAAATAGATATCATTAATATTTTTATGATATCTATTATTATTACTTTTATTTTTGACGATTATTTTATTGTGATATCATTATCCTTTGTGTACAAAAATAACATAAGTACAACGTTGTTAAAAGCAGAAATGCTGCAGACACGTGTTTCGGTGTTGTAAGGAACGTTTTTTTCAGTGCAAAAAATTTCGAGCCTATGGATGCACAGACATCCTGCAAAAGCAATGGGAACGGAAGCGAACAGCTTAAAAAGCAAACAAAGCGAATTATCCGAACACCAGTAAGAAAGCAGTGAGTAACCGCCTCTAAGCAAGGGCTAAGGCAGGAACATGCATTACACCGCCAACTCGACTATTTCGATCCATGGACTGCAGTTTCGCGCTTATTGTGAGCTCATCAGCATGGACTACGAAAGTAGCCGTTTTTCGCTCTCTATGCTCTATAAGAGGATTTTTGCCTCCAACTCGGCTACTTTCGTATTCCATGCTGATGAGCGCACAATAAGCGCGAAACTGCAGTCCATGGATCGAAATAGCCGAGTTGGCGGTGTAATGCATACCAGTAAGAAAGTTCATGCGTTTAATTGTATTAAATGTGATCAATGCAGGTAATGAGGTGAAATCTTATGTTAAATATTCAGTGTGAAATGGAAAAGGATCGTTGATTACAAATTAAACAAAGAAACTTGTCAAAAACTAAGAGAACCTTTTCCCAACATCTCCATAGTGATTTTTCATCACCAACTGTCTTTTTCTCTTTCTCTCTCGTTGAATAGTTGAATATCAAATTATTTTGGAAACAAAATATACCTAAAATTTAAAAGAAATATAGAAAAAAAACTATATCAAATTAATTCTCTAAAAATATTCAACATAATTCTTCGGTCAATTCCAACTTTTCATTTTCACTTTTGAGAGCTATAAGTAGCTTATAGTGAAACTCTAAAACTGAGGTTCTTTTTCAAGCTTGCAGGCCATAAGTTAGATAAGAATCGTCACAGATCTAAGACAGTCAAACCACTGTTCCGGAATGTAATAAATTTGAGTTTTCTCTCGAGTTGCAAAAAAAAAACATCTAATATATATATATATAAAACACAAACTCTAAAATATGTGTGTCCGGGATCAACTCAAACTACCCGACCGATTTCGTTCCAATTTTTACAGCAGGTGCAGGTTAGCTCAGGGACGGTTATTAGACCAGGTCGGTCAATAGTTCTTTTCTTATTCGAAGTCTAACTTTCTGACATAAAAATGGCTCGATCTAGAGAAATAATTATTGTATCATCTTGATCTTAGTCTCATTGGAAAGATTACAAAAAATCCTATCATGGAACATTTTTTACCGTAAAGGGGATGTGTAAAAAAATCACGTGGAAACGACTTATACCCGATCATTCGATTTTATACCATAGGTATTTGTTATGCAGAGTTATTTGAAGTCGAAGGTCTATGTCGACAAGCCCACGCCACATTTATGCTGATGACGAAAATACAAATTGATGTTTGTCAACAAATTGATGTTTGCGGATCATTTTCCCAGTGTGTTATTCCGCACATAGCTCTATCACACGTGCGTAGTGCTTCAAGAAAGAAAAAAAAGGATAAAAACAATTTTCTATATAATTTAAATCTTGCATAACTTTTTGAACACCCTTCATAACTGTAGTCATAACTGTAGTAGAACAAATGCTCATATTCATTTCCGTATTATTGGGTACTTTTAAGCAAATCTACAAGAGGAGAAATATTTTTTATCCACAAATTTGGCTATAGGGTTAAAGCTATTTCAAATGTTAAAACTTTTAGCTTCTGATTCTCCTGCACATTTTAACACGTTCTTCAAAAACGATTTCTAAACACCCGTGAACGGAATACTCAATGTAGCACTTTCTGCAAGACACGTGTAGAGATCAAGAGGGAAATATCCATTATTTTAAATCACCGTTTCGAAATTTCAAGCGCCCTATTTCTTAGTAAAAGACAATATTCTATTAAACAATACCATTGTTACTGGTACGTCTCAGAAGTTGAAAAAATATTTCCTCTAAAATTATCATGTAAATTGAAATTTGTTTATCTGTTTCTCGTGGAATATTTTACCGAGATATTTATAATTCGAAATTGCCTTCTGCTGTGATATATTCTCATCCTTCGACTCTCTATAATAGGATTTAGTTCTAAGTGATCTAGAAACTAGAATATGATGGAGCAGATGAGAAGTTGTTGCCATTTTCAATATTTTCTTAAGCTTTTCCCCCCCAATTTTCTATTTTGCGAAAATAAGAGCAATTTTAAAAGAATGGAAATGCCCCCTCCCTTCTGTTTTTGCATGAGAAAAACTAAATTGCAAAATGATAGATAACTTTAAAAAAAAAAAGAGAGAAACCTCAGAAATATTTTCCTTTTTCGGAAAATGTCCGCCTAAATGCGTTTTCAAATGGCATTTATAGCGGGGATATTTTTCTCCCACTCCTTAGCGCATTTAAATGAAAGTCTGATTTATGGAAATTGAAAGAGTACCCCCCCCCCCCCACTTTTCATTGCACTTTCCTTCTTTTTTTTTTTTTTTTCGTTGTAATCACTGATGCAGAACTTCCTTCTCACAAAAGAATCATAAGGCGATAATAAATCACAGCTGCCATCCGCATGGGAAGAATGCATTTTTAATTGTAAAGCTGATATACATGTCGTTTTTCTTTTAATTTTGAAAAATGAATTGGTGCCATTAATACGCACGAAGTGTGAAATTTAATCGCTTGGAACAATTCGCGACACTTTCCTGAGATTTGAATTTCAAAAGTCTTCCTCTGAGCGATGTTGTTCGAAATTATAATCGACACGTGACTATCTAAACTGGATATTGAAGTTCGATTAATTTCGCATGTATCGTAAATTAAAAAGGGAAACCACAGAATTTGAAACTAAATATTCAGCACATCGCGTTGTGTTTAAATCGTTTGGATTAATTAACCACTCCAAAATATGGTTTAGTGACTACACTGTAAAAATGGTTGTTGTTTTTACAGTTACTACACAGCTAATTTTATAGTAACAAAATGAAAAAAATTGCTAATTTTACAGTAATAAACTACAAATTGCTAATTTTACACTACTAAACCGTAAAATTGCTGCTTTACAGTAATAAACTAAAATTGCTAATTTTGCAGTCTATTACTGTGCATTTTACAATTTTAAACTGGAACCTCTGCTTCCAGTATTATACTGTTGTTTTTACAGTATAATACAGCTAATTTTGAGGTAATAAACCGTAAAATTGCTGGATGTACAGTTTATTACTGTAGATTTTAGTTTTAAACTGGAACTTCTGCTGCCAGTGTTATACTGTAAAAACAACGGTTTATTTTTGCAGTGTACTACAGGCCGGTCATTTAGGGGGGAGGGGGGATTGCCCCCCCTGACCTTGAGAAAGCAATGTATTTATACATAAGTGGGCGTGGTTTTTTATGTTTTCCGATTAAATTGCATTGTGTTCGGACCCTTTGCCCCCCCCCCCCTGGAAAAACTTGAAATGACGTCCCTGGTGCACGAGCTTGTTGAGAAGCTTTGTGATTGAAGTACGTGTACTTGTTGCCTTATATTTATCTGAAACTTTCTCACACAGAAATAATTTATCTTTAAAGAATAATTCAAGTTTATTATTAATCCGTTTTTCTAACATTTCGCAGATGGGAGATTCTGCAAGCAAAAATGTGTGCAAGAGTTTTTGACTGATTCTTCGCTTTTTATGCACGAAAACAACAGAAAATATATTTAAATCCCATTACTAAGTTTTTTACGGAATTCATGTTGTAATTTAACTAAGTATCAAAATACTGTCTAAAGAGGGTAATGTTTCACGATATCAGTGATCCAAGCTCTCAAACAATATCAGAAACTAAGTTGAAGTAAATTCTCTCATTATTATTAATAGGCGTAAGCATTCTGTTCCACAGATTTTCTGGAGTTAGGTTCTCTTCTAAAGAAGGTGAAAAACTGAGACCTTTGAGCCAAATTCGTCAAAGATCCGACTTAAACTTAGTGTACATGGAATAAACTTACACGCATACGAAAATCCTTTTGTACATACATATAGAATATAAACAAGTTACAAGTTCATAAACATAGTATACAATTGTAAAGTCGGTACTAACAGAAATAATTTTCTTAACTTCATTCATTTTATATCACGCACAAGCCTCATTGTAGTATAAACTCATAACTC
This sequence comes from Uloborus plumipes, assembly GCA_038373865.1. Lineage (NCBI taxonomy): Eukaryota > Metazoa > Arthropoda > Arachnida > Araneae > Uloboridae > Uloborus > Uloborus plumipes. The sequence continues at coordinate 23,106 of JAXGGA010002247.1, forward strand.
TAACAAATAGCTCCATTAAGTCACCCGTAACCTTACTAACTTTATATTGCGTATAAGTGCATTGTAACATAAAACTATAACTGCAACTGAAGCACTTCTTGTAAACGCACTTAACCTCATTTATTTTATGTTACGCACGATTCTCTATGTAACATTAACTCATATATGAGACAGAATTACACCTCTAAAATCTCACTCAACCATATTTATTTAATGCAAAAATAATATTTTATCAGTGACACATTTATTGCCTGAATACTAAAAACCAAAACCTTGCAAAACAATTTTTCACTACATTTCCATTTAAGGCGTAGTACTTAAACTCTATTTGCAGCATTATCTCTGATAGATGAATTCAGCAACAAAAAGGGATAACATTAAGGAAATATAAGTGTCGAACACACAGCTTAAAATCATCAACAATATTCCCAAAAATAAATCTCCTTTCTTTAAAGTTAATTAATGTCAAAACCGAAAAGGCGGAAAATATCATCTCCAGCAAATTGAAGTTGATGCCCATGAATATATTTAATGCCCTTTCAATAGGGAATTAAAGGAATTTCTGCTCAAAGAAATGACATGGCGTGAAATTTATATAAATATGTTTAATAATTACATTTTGCTCAAATCAGTAAGTTGAGGATAAAAAACTATTTTTAAAATAAATATAATGTCTTTTTTTACAAATAGAGCACTGTGATTTAAATATATGACATACAGTGAACTCTCACTTATACGCCGCCTCATTTATACGCCGCCTCATTTATACGCCGCCTCATTTATACGCCTTTTTCACTTATACGACGATTTTAAATGGACCCAACACATTCCATAGCAAAATAATGATAGTATCATTCGTTTATGCGTCGCTCTAAAGATAAATATTTCTTTTATGCGCCGAATTTTCTGTAAAATGTAAAACAATGTATTTATTTTCTTTAAAAAATAAGCATTTTTCTTTACTTTCCTCTTTAATCTTTCGGGCAATTCCATGCAAGTGTGGAAAAGCGTTGGAAAAATCAAATTACAGCAATGCGTCTGTTTTACATATTTTTCGGTTTAAAAATGTTAGAAGTTTATTAATTATACTAATTTTTTGTCAAGAATGTAGTATTTTTAGTTTGGCAGCACTTTGAAGTTGGAAATGGATAATTTAACTTTTGGCAAAGCAAATGGTCAATCTTTCAACGTTGGTAAGTTTCAATTTTTTTCTTTAGATAACTGTTTTAAAGGAAGAATATTGATTATTACACTTTAATTCAATATTGTAAATTGCTAAAACGAGTGTTTTCACGTAAATTAAGTGATTTATGTTAATTTTAAAAATGCACTGTTCTATGTAACATAAGTTACCAAAAACATGTTAAAGCTCATGATGTGCATAAACAAAGGGCAATGCAATGTTAACAATGCTATATTTTCTATCTTATAAGTATGTATTAAGCAAATAGTTAAAGTTTTTTTAAAAATATTGTCTATTTAATTTTTTGTGCTACAATCAAAACGTGTAACTTAAGTTACCAACATAAGCAGGTAATGTAAGTTACCCAAGTAGAACTTAAATACTTGTATTTATAAAGAAAGTAAATTCTGAAATAAACCTATGTGGTAAGTAGGAGTAATTTATGCAAGAATTCATTTGAATTTGTAATGTATTTACTTAATTTAAATTAATCATATTTCTTAAAATGTCTCTATTTGTTAATAAGATTACAATACACCTCTATTATAAATTATATGTTTCTTTTTGGCTTTTGAGATATTAATTCTCTCTAAACAATATCACTGCATTCAGAATATTTAGGAGAAATGTACTATAAATTATTTAAAAATGACTTCTGTTATGATTTAAAGTTATCAAATATGTTTTAGCAGTAACAAATACAAAAATATTTTATCTCTTACAGGTGAATTACATTTTATTCTGCATTAAAATGCCACTAAACTCTGCAAAAAAGATGCACTGTAGAAGGGGTATGAGAAAAGTCATGTGGATATTGCAGATTTTTAAATATAAGTCCCTCTTTATGGTATTGAAATATGTTAGAAAAAGCAAAATTTATCAAAAATACTTTCTGAAGATCCGCACATTGACAATGACCATTTAAGAACTAGAAATTAACAAACTACGGGGTTTCGTTTAGTTAAGTATTTTAAGGAACAAGAAGAAAAAACAGAGATAAAAGCTGGTGAATGGTGTGTGGTAAAGTACGAAAATACATTGTATCCTTGAGTTGTGACGATTATTGAAGAAAACGAGTTTAAAATATAAGTAATGGCTGCTGTTGGAACCAATTAGAAATCGCCAGTAACGACAGGTGAAATTTATAATAAGAAAGAAAGAATGATTTGAAAAATTGAATTACCTGAACTTGTTAATAGCAGCAGCCAGTATAGATTTAAGTCTTATGTTATGTAATATTTTTGATTTTTCATTGAGTTTGATATTAAATTTCTGTAAATTTAATTCATAATTGTTAATTTTCAATGTTTCGATTTTAACTAAGCTGTAATTTTCATTCATTAATTTTTGTAATAAAGATATGCTTGTAAGTAAAATTTTGTAACGTAAGTTATTGTAACATAAGTTACCCAGTTAAAAATTCCCATAATTTTCAATTTTTAAAATAAATTTTTAAATTAATGAAAATATATTCCTAAGCATTATACGGAACTGATAAATTATGCTTCAAACAATAAAACAGCTGTAATAGAGCAGAAATTTGCCTCAGAACCAATTTTCATATTATGTCATTCCCTTTTTGTGTAACGCAAGTTACTGCCTTATCTTTGACTGCTAGATTTTGTAAATTTAAATGCATCGAATATTTTTGCATTTTAATTTTGCTTTCAACTGTCATTTTCAAAAAATGCTTTCATACAAGATTTGTGCAACAAAATTTGTCTGTACTGAGGTACTAAATGCATAAGAGTTGGTCGAAATGTAACGTAAGTTACCGTGGAATTGCCCTTTCGCCTTTATTGCTCATAGAAGGCATTTTTTTTTTTTTTTGCATGAACTAGAGTTCGGAGAGGGACAATTATCTAATGGATCGTTTTAAAGGGAACAGTTTGTAATTAGGTATGCTACAGCTTTTGTTTTCTCCTCATCATTGTACTTACATTACAGTAATTGCCGAACCGTAATAGTAATATGTCCCTTCTCAAGAAAAACATTCTTATTGATTTTCTCATTAGAAACTATGTTGCGTTTTAGTCCTTTAAATAGACTTGTTCACTTATACGTCTCTCTCACTTATGCGCCTTTTTCTGTTGGCCCCTTGGTCCGGCGCATAAGTGAGAGTTCACTGTATTAATAACTCGTACTTGATCAAGTAAAATAACATTCAAAGCTGGGTTTTCGCAGCGTTCGTAAGTTGCCTATTTTTTTTTTTTTTTTTTTTTTTTTTTTATGTGAAAACAAACTCCTCATGCACCACAAAGTATAACATGAGGCTTACAGAAGTAAGTAAAATAACCACAAAATTTAACAAAACAAATTACACATTTAAACTAGCACGACAAAAACACAATGAAGAAGTAAATCAAAAACACAATCAAGATAAAATTAGTCAAAACAACATATTACACAATCAAAAAGTACGACAAAACACAATGAAGAAGAAAATCAAAAACACAATCAAGATAAGTAATATAAAACAACAAAATACACAAACAAAAAGCACGACAAAAAACACGACAAAGACGCAAATCAAAAACACAACCAAGAATAAGTAAGAAAAACAAAAACAAACAACCCAGGAAACAAAAAAAAAAAAAAAAAATCAAAGTCCCAAAGACAGAAGAAAAGTCCTAAAAACAGCAAGTCTCTCAGTACTTCTTACGAGAACTGAAAAAACAGGAGGCCAACAACAGGACAGATTTGCCAAATTTTTCCTAAAGACAGTTCTGGCCCTAGCATGTTAAGTTGCCTATTTGAGTTTTCGTTTATGTGCAGCCATTATTTCTTTGATACGTATACATTAAAAAAAATCATGAACCACACAAATCACGCAAATGTAATAATTCAAGTAAAATACACTTAAGGCCCTGGTCCACATTAACGTAAAGCAGAAAAATAAAGCAGAAACGTCAAATGGATTACATAGTGTTCCTATGGAAAGTACCCGAATTTTCGGTTTCTGCCTTCGGTTTCGGTCGCGTTTTACGCTGATGTGGAGCAGGGTCCTTACTCTTGCAAATTATTAAAAAAACTTTTACTGAATAATGTAGCCCAATATTATGAATTGTCAGATAGAAAAATGTTTACAAACTTCATACTCTACTATCATAATAATAAAAAAAAAGCTAGTATATTTCTGAACTATTATTCCCTTTTTTTGATTTTACCATTATTCCCTTAATATGAGTAGGCAGCCTGAGCTGCCTAAATAGACGCGCCCTCCTTAGAGCCTATCCCTGTATTTCTTGCATAACCGAGAAGAAGATAATAGACTGACAAATACAAATGATGAAAAAATAAGCTATTTGCGCAATTAACAAATATTTTTTAAGCATACTATGTGTTTCAGTTCGTGTGAATTTTCTTTCAATGCAGAAGTTTTTTCCTTAATAGCTGAGTTTTGTTGTACAGAAACTCTTCTGATCGAGCGTTATCATCCAATGGGGGAGTTTCCGAAATTTCAAAAGTATTTTTTTCTGAAAGAGAATGCTTCAAAACATAGGAATTGACCTTTTTTTTATTTTTTTACACAGTTATATATTTTTTATGAATTATTACAACCGGTGCGCAGATGCTATTCCGAAAAAAAAACATCTGCGCATGACGTCAGTGGTGCACGTAAACGCGAAATCTAATTGGTTGTAGTGAGATGACGAAGGTCGTGACGTCACCGATTCAACTCAAGTCAAGCAAAATGGTGTTATTATTGGAAAGAGAGCTGTTAGGTGCACCACTGATGTCACAAAAACCACGCCCCATTTTCAAGGTAGGGTATTTTTAAAAAATAATAAAAAATGAACTATTGGGAAAATTAAAGTATTTTCCGGGCCCATGTTATTTTTTTATATCATTCTATCAATTTCAGTAACAAAAGGTAGTACTTTTGAGTGAAGGAAACTCCCCCATTTCTGATGGGTAAGTAAATTACACCTTTCACTTCTTACAGAGGATCTAACTTTATCCTCCTGACTCATCTGCGAATATTTATCATTTGCTTAACTCTCTTGTCTTTTTTTTTTTTTTTTCAATAAATCAGTTACAGAGAAGAGTAATAAGAATAAGACCAACAACAAAAACGGAAAGGGCAAAGAAAGCAAGAACAACGATAGCATAATATCTATATATTAAAAAAAGTAAGCTCAAAGATATTGTGAAAGGATGTTTGTGGCTGGCCTGCATCCAGGCGGCCCCATAGCACCTACAGACTTGAAACTTGGTACAAAATTAGTTCGATCCCCGTAGATTTGCACCTCGGAGCTATTTTTTTTAAATTATTTTTTAAGCATAAATTTCCCATACTTCACCAAATCAGGGCCCCTCCCCCCTAATGTTATGTATCGTTGGAAAGAATTTTTTTTTCTGAAAAAAATAGACTTTTGTTCCATTTCTCTCCGTTAATTATAACAGGAGATAGAAGTGATTCTAAATTAGCCATTTTTCAAGGCTCACTTCGAGTAAAATTATATTACATTCGACCAAACAGCTACAAATCTTTTGAATGAGGTCGCGTTCGATAAGTGAAACCGGTGACTCTTCGTTTTGTTTATTCCTCGTCTTAATTCAACGAAAGGAGCTGGATTTTCTCTTTGCGCTAGATATTTTACCATGGTTTTTAATTATGTACATGTGTTTTTTTTTTTTTTTTTTTTTCATTTTTTATATCAGGAGGGGAGTCTCTTTTATTTGTTTGGCGAGTTATTTTTAATTGTAAAGGAAGAGTTACTGTGCTTTTAAAGGGCATGTGAGCATAGAAAAGGATTATTTAACATCGAGATGAGGGGGGGGGGGTATTTAAGGGACGCCGTATTCGGTGGCATATAGTTGATTGGACTCCAAAGCACCAAAATTGGGTTGGTGATTGAGCCGCCGAAGGAGGTGAGGTAGTCGCCGCATGTGTCGAACGGTAGTTGGTGGAGCGAAGCGAGCAGGAGGCGGTTTTTATTGTTATATAGTTTTCAGTTGTAAGTGGTAGTATTAAGAGCATGAGGGTTAAGCAATAATGATGATGATGTTGATGTCGAGGACAGTATTAATAAAAATAGCAATAATAATACTAATATAAGTACACATCTGGTAGTAGTGATTTGTCACTTCGATAACACAGGCCAACGATGAAAAAACTTTTTTAATGAAAATACCTTATTCTTATGTTGTTTAGGTTGCTGAATCCAAATATGATGCTTAAAAAGTTGTATCACCCACCATTTATTCACATTTTATAGTTACATTCATGAAATAAAGAAACATTTTTAGAATTTAACAGCTTTTTCATAGTTAAGATAACATGAAAAAATAGGTCTAATGAACAAAGATGATGTTGGCAGCACTGCTGAAACACATGCTACAACATGATGGGGGATTACTGTTGGTCACTTCACCGGGAAGTTCAGCAAGCTATTCATCGCAGGAAAAGCTACACAAGAAGCTTCAAGGAAAAAAGGGAAAGAAAATATAAAGCAATTCCAGTTGACAAGTGAACCTTGTATCATCACATAAAATTACTATTCCAAGTATTTTACTGTAAACACAAACCATTTTTACGATTCTACAGTGTTTCATTGATTTCCCTATATACTGTAAATGGGTATTAGACTATATAATAAAATACATTTTGCTTGGAAACTAAGGATGATACATAAAAACTACAAGCAGATTTGGATTCAGCACATAAAAATCTATCAAGATCAGCTATTAAAATTAAAAAAGTTTTCAAAAAGGTTTTTTTTGTTGGCCTGTGTAATATTTTAGCACAAAGCTTAATTGATCCTTTTCACTTGTCTTAGATGGCTATTTTTTAAAACTCTTTTTGAAGAAGTTATTTGATTTTTTTAATGCTTAAATGATGAAATGGACCTTATTCATGTGACGTCATTGCGGGTATTGACCGAGCCTAGCAAACGAAATTTAAGATTTGGAACCAATCAAGATTGTGGAAACTGGATGTAAATACCTGCAAACGAAGACCGTTGCCAAACCGTGAATAAGGTCCATTACTGGAAAAAAACTATTTTAACTGTAAATAGGGTGCGCGGTTAAAATACTATTTGGCTGCACAGGACCTCAATCGGAAAAAAGAAAACATCTTTACTAAATAAATAAGAATTAAACAACTTTGTGCCGATATAAAAAAAAATTGCCACTTCATCATTTCAAAAAAGAGAAGAAATTCTTTCTAAAATAGGTTACGTTTAAATATCCTAAAACATTAGGAAGTATTGTAAAAATAAATTATTGTTCAAGCAGTAACTTTTAATCTTCCTAGAGTAACAAGAATTTTCAACCAGTGATGAAGCTATAAAATATACAATTGAAAAACGGATTTAACAATCTCTTCATTGTATACTTTGTTGGTTATTGGCAACAACGGAGCTTCAATTTGATTATTACAGTATTCTAAGAGACTACTTGAAGCAAACAGCTAGCTGGAAACACGCGCCATTTGAGGTTTAAATGACATCTTTCGAAATTATGTCTGAGAGTCACTAGAAAACTCGAATACAATTCCAAACAAGCTTCTCACGTTACACGTCTCCTCTGTATTACCATAAAGTTTAGTAGCCTTTATTTACATCCCAAACATCCACGGTATTTATTTCTTCGCAACTTTCAATTCGATCACTCTTACTTTCTGCCGCGTGTTGATCTTCAGACAAATTGAAATACTGTTTACCCCGACTCAATGTTTGAGAAATACCATTATTGAAATTCCTCGCTTTAAAAGACATCTCCGGTAAATAGCATTCTCAGGAAATGGAAGAATTGAAACCGACTTTCGAGAAAATTATTAAATCATTTAAAGATATATCGAAATATTTCGAGAGACAGCGAAATGTTTTAAATATGTATGCAAGTATAAATTGTTTGCACCAGCTAATGTTTTTACTTACTTATTTGTTGTACTTATTTCGGGGCGTAAATTTAATATTTAGCAATAAATAATGGATTCTTTTCACTATTTACGTAGCAAAGAAAGTATCGGAAAAAAATTGTATGGTATGCGGCAAACGAGTTTTGGCAACACGTTAGAATTGTCATTGTTTTTTCACAAATCGTCGCTTTGGAAAAATAACGCTGCAACTCAAAAAAAATCGAAAAATGACATTTTTATATCATTTTATTCAGAAAAAATCGCACTTTATGATGAACAAGGTTACAACTCAAAAGTGTCAAAAATATCCGCTAGGGATCAATTTTTGGAGAACACTGATGTAACTCAAACTACCTTCACTCTTTTTAAAATTACGTCATTAGTTAAAATACCATTGAAGTCAATCATGCTACATTAGAAAAGAGATTAAAATGCGGTTTTTTTTAATGTTAGTTTCATTAAAATAGTAGCAATAGTTTTGAGCACAAGCACGATAGAAGTTTCTGAAAAGTTAAAAATTGCTCTCCTGAAAAATGGGCTTTTTTGAGTTGCAGCGTTATTCTTCCAAAGCGACGAAATATTAAAGAGATCGATCAAAATAAAGTTATTGTGGTGTGATTTGGCGGTGCTCATCGTTTAAAAAGTTGTGATGATGATGTCTTGTTCAAATAAAGTTGTGTTTTTTAAAATTAATTACGGCTGTTTTAAATGCGTAAGTGCGACCAAGGGCTTAAAAATGCTTTTCAAGTTTATCTAAATAAGTACTTCGAACTTTAGAAAAAAACACGATTTTACAAACCTCTTTTTTAACCGAGTCGGGCTGGGTCCCCTAGGTACTTTTAATAACATTAAAAGATGCACGTCTAGAACTCCAACAACACATTTAATTAGACAGCATAGCAAATTATCGCACGCACAAAAAGACGACATGCAGAAAGATCGAGTTAAAGGACCTATTTTCTCTCAACATTGAAAACTTAGCATGCTCTATTTAAAGGGATAGTATTCTTAGCATGAAAGAATGTCTATAAAAATGCGTATAAGCCTAGAACTCTGAAATTTCACCCTTATGCATTTAAGTTACCAAATTAGTGTTTTAATTTCAAAGTTTCTGCTAGAAGTATGTTTTTTCTGAATGCTACTTTGGTTGGTATTCAAGAAGAATCTTAAACTATTTGAAGTCATTGTAAAGAAAGAAATGTAAACCCTGCTCAGTTAAATTGTTAAATTTAAAAATTTTGCTGCATATTTTAAGCTACGCTTTATACATTATATTACATTACTAGCGGTACCTGCACGGCTTTGCCCGTGGTATAAAATTAAAAGTTCATTTGTAAAATAATTGATATATCAGAAAAAATGCTCTATTTTAGTTTTATTCAACTATAATTCCTTCAAAGTGATATAAAGATCTGATATGGACCCCACACTACTTAATTTTACGTGTAAATTTCTTAGTAGATGCCTTAAGTGCTAAAATAGTGCTTGGAGTGAGCAAGATAACAATTCAAACATTTGTAGCCCTAGTTTGCTACGAAACAATGCAAAAAAATATTTTACAATGATTAATCTCCTAAAGATCGTCGTTTTTAACATCATTCAGTGGATTTTTCGCAAAATATCGCCAACAGCGCCAAATTGAACCCAAATCAAAAAAAAAAAAAAAAAAAAAAAAAATTCGCCAATTTGGCGTCAAATATTTGGCGATCAAAAGCTTGGCGATATATCGCCAAGTGGTCGCGCCAATTCATATCACTTTTGTTAACCAATTCATATCACCTTGCATTGAAAACACTGATTTACCCGATAAATGGGGTAAAACACCCCCTTGGAACATTCGAATGCAACCCCAAGGGAGATGGACAAAAATAAAGCCAAAAGAGAAAATAAGAACAATTTTGTTGATAACAGGAACCAACAGAAATCTTACCAAAGTTTAAAAGAAGAAGAAAGTTTTCTTTCCCAGCTTAAAAAACAAAACAATACATTTTCCGAAACGAAACACTTTAAAAAAACGATGCAATATCGAAATTGATACAATATTTCGTTAATCTGTGCTTTAGGTACCCTTTTCTCGCTAAATGAACGATAGGCGCGCCAAGCGTGGTAACTCTAGCTATTTTGCGTAGTTGACTTTTTGAAAACGCGCCAAGCAGGGTCCCAAAGCATCTTCACCGGGAAAAAGACAGGGTTGCCAGAGAATTGGAACAAAAAATACTATACCTCCTCTAAAAAAATATTACAAAATACTACTGTTTCCAAACGTTGCCAAAATCAATGTTGCTGAAATGCGAAATCTATGAAAATGAAAAAAAAAAATCCGCCAAATCTTTTAATTAAGTCATTAGTATATTGGAAACAGGGTTGCCAGAAAAATACTACGCTCCTTATTTGGGCCGAAAAAATACTACCGTAGAATCAAAAATACTACGTCTGGCAACCCTGGAAAAAGAACGAAACAAAAATAAGTATGAACACGTAACCATAGTAACAACTTGAAAAGTTGATTTCCGTTGATAAAATAATTCTTTTCATCTCTCTTTTCAAACAAATTTTATTATCGAGCTGAACCATTTTAGAATCGTTTGGCTTGCTTAACTGAAGGTAAGCCTTGAATTTCGGGATTCTAAAAACAGTTGTTACAGCTCTCCTGATGATCGTAGAAACTTCGAAAAAACTTCATTTTGTGCAGAAAATTCCAAGCTTTCGAATGACATAAGACTTGAAAATGTGTGTGAAATATTTTTTCCCTATTTTATCGAATTTCCGCTAAGAATTCGAATAGAAAAAGAACGAAATGGAATTTTCGAAAAATCGCTTCGAGGTGCAAAACTACATGCTACAAACTAATTTTGTGCCAAGTGGCATGAAAATCGACCGAACGGTTTTGGCGCTACGCGCGTAACAGACAGACAGACAGAAAGAAAGAAAGAAAGAAAGAAGGACAGACAGAACCACCTTCAGCTTTATTATTAGTAGAGAGTAGAGAAGAGATATACACCACCTCAGAGACATTAAACTTGATGAGACTGCACAGTATAACGAGTGTTTCAATATATAAATATTTTTCTTTTATCTTACTTTTAGTTTCATACAGAGCGGGGGTGACCACAGGGGGGGGGATTATGGCGCAAGTTGCGCCATCAAAATTTTTGGGGGGATTTTTTAAAACTTATTATTTATTTAAATTATTTTTTTTTTACTTTAAATTATTCACTGTTTCTCTTTAAATAAAAATTATTCATTAATTTATTTTTTTAATTTCAATTATTTCTTTATTATTATTTTTATTTATTTCTTTAGTGTATATGTGTGCTTGGAATGTCTGGAAGAGAAAAAAAGCGATTCTATTCTGCGCATACTTAGTAGGGTGAGTCGAAAAAATCGATTTTTTTATTTCGAAATCGCATTACCTCTCAAAAGTTGTGGTTTAGTATCCACAACTTGGGAAAAATAAGAAAAAAATTCTAAGTTGACGTCTTCGGTTCGCGCATGAGGCTCAAAGTTGGAAAAAATATGTTAAAAATGGAAATTTTCAAAAGGAAAAAAGAAAAAAAAAATTGTAACTTTTTATAATGCAACTCCCATAAGCTGTAAATATTTTGTGCATTTTTAATCTAAAAAAATATTTTATAGCTTTTATATACGATCATTAGTTTGCACATCAGCCTTAAATTGGGCTAAAATCGCCTACAATGTCAAATTTCGAAAATATCGATTTTTTTTATTTCGAAATCGCATTACCTCTCAAAAATTGTGGTTTGGTATCCAAAATTTGGGAAAAATAATAAAAAAAATCTAAGTTGACTCCTTCGGTTCGTGCATGAGGCTCAAAGTTGGAAAATATATGCTAAAAATGGAAATTTTCAAAAAATAATTTGGAAAAAAAAGTAATTGTTTTCTATCGAATCTGATTTAAACTGTTAGTAGATAACATAATTTGAACCGAAAAATATACATATAACTTTTAGAAGGTACATTCTGTTTGTGCATAAGGCTCAAAGTAGGAAAAAAAAAAAAAAAGTCAAAAACTGAACCAGAACGCACTACGTCGGCACTGTGCCGGTATATTTTTATTCTACAGCCGACTTGTCCAGACATTACACATATTCTAGGAGACAGTTCGAAGTCCCTGCAGTCTGCACTCCCTTTGGTTGTCACTTAGTCAGCTAGACCCGCCAAACAAACAGTATCTTTAATTAGCAACTGAAAGTGGATCAAAAAGTACAGCGTGTTTAGCTTTGGGTGAGTTTTTTTTTTTTTTTTGTAACTTTATAGCATATTTTTATGCTCAAGTTTAGTTATACTGTTCTCCGTTCTCCGACTAATAAATAATGGAACCCAGGAAAAGTTCTAAACGTTTAATTGTTTGTCCGTTTTTTGGTGCACCGGAAGGATTAAGTCAAAGTGTTTTACCCACATGTGCAAATGTGTTGTTAACTTGTTTTGAAGAAAAATCGCAATCTGTAAAAGGCGAACCTTTTTCAAGGATTTCAGATTGCATATCTGCTTAAATAGAAGAAATTTACTGCAAAGCTTCTAAACCAATGTACAGTGGTAATACCAATGTGCGTTCTATCCACCTCTAGCCAAACAAAATAACGTCAATGTTACAGTTAATCAAATGAATGATAAACCATCATATGCTCAAGCACTAGCTAATGAAACCACTTTACTGGTCTATCCTACAAACAATAAAACTAGTTCACGCGATTTAAAAATGGTCCTTCAAAATAATTATCAGCCGCATAGAGATGGCATTAAAATAAACCGAGTTCGTTTCGTTGCCAAAGGAGGAATTGCGGTAGATGCAGCCACACCCTTAGATTGTGATATTCTAAAGCAAAAACTTGAAAATAACAGAAGTCTTTCTCATCTTATAACTACCCGTACACCACGGAAAAGAAACCCTCGCCTTGTCCTTTACAATATCAAACCCAATACTGCTTGGGATGATATATCAACAGCAATATCATCAAAGTTTGATATAGAAGAAGATAAAGACTTTTCATTTAAATTTAAATTGTCGGGGAAAGGAAACACTGAAAATCTGATAATAGAAACTTCCCCTTGTGCATTTCATAAAATCATGCATAGTCCAAAATTTAATTTTAATTGGACTGTTGTTCCCATACGGGAATTTCTTGGAATTCGTAGATGTTTTAAATGTCAAGCCTTCGGACATATGGCAATTAATTGTAGATCTGATGATCACTATTGTAGTTTTTGCTCCCTATCACATCCTGGAACACCCTGTAGAGCCGAATACCCCAGTTGTACGAACTGCATTTACAATAACCGAAGAAATAATGTTAATGATCCAATAGATCATCCAGCTTTTTCAAATGTGTGCCCATCTTATCAAACGTATGTTAATAATTTAAAAAAATCAATCAATTATGGATAGGTTACGAATATATGAGGATATTCAAAGTCTTCCTTTTTCCGTTTCGTCCAGTTCCTTAGGTTTTTCTGGCTTACAAAATGATCCAACTTCTTCTAAAATCTCTGAATGCTTCACTGGCAGCATCAACGGCGATAGTATTTCTACATTATCCTATGACGTATTAAACGTACTACAAATCAATTTGAACCATTGCGAATCAGCAACAGCCATTTTATCATCAATTGTCTCCGCCAGAAATGTTCACATATTGCTTATTCAAGAACCATACATAAAAAACGATAAAATTTGTGGTCTACCTTCAAGCTGGAATGTGTCGTTATCAAGCAGTGGCAAGGCTGCAATTGCGGTCACCTCCAAATTAATTACACCATTCGTTTCACTAATCGGCCAAGACTTTGTTTCATTAAAAGCAAACGTTCAAGAGACAACACACATAATAATATCAGCTTATTCATCGCCAGCAGAACCTTTGCAAAATCTCCTTCAAGAATTGCAGGATTATTTTACGACTACTTCTTTACCAGTCTTGATTGGGGGTGACTTTAACGCCCATAGTAGAGTCTGGGGTTATTCAGATGAAGATGCTCGAGGTCGCCTTTTGTTAGATTTCCTTGCTACAAATAATTTAAACATACACAACTCTTCCAACTCTCCTCCAACATTTTCGAAAGGAGGACGTGAAGGATGGCCGGACCTTACTCTGTCAAGACATTTGCACTCATCTCTTTCTTGGGAAGTTTTAGAAGATCTTTCACTAAGCGATCACTCATATATTTTACTATGTTTACATCAATCAGTCAAAACAATTAAATTTGTACGTTTCAAGTCTAAATATAATGCCCATTTTTTCAAATCGAAAATAAAACATGAAGTTTTTCCATTTCTGCAAGATCTAACAAACATTACATCAACAACCAGGCTGGATACTTTTTTGAATGCCCTAAACCAGAAATTACAAAACTGCGCGAAAGAGAGTTTTAAACACAGATGCTTTAAAACACAATCTAAGCCGTCTTGGTGGAGTGAAGAACTTAAAATTCTTAAAAATAAAGTAAGAGCATGTAGACGTAGGTTTCAACGTCAATCTCAGCCTGATCTAAAAGCAAACTTTCGTACCATATACAATAAGCACCTTTCAATATACAAGAAAACTATCCGAAAAACTCGTAGGGACTCCTGGAAAAAGTTTTGTAATAACATGACAACAGCTTATGCAAAACCGTACAAAATAGCTTTCAAGACAATTGTTTTACCATCAATTCTGCAAGAGCAAATGGGATTTAATGACTCGGAAGAAACGTTTTTGAAGTCTATTTTGAATCATTTCTTCCCCCCGTCATCAGATGATATAAGAGTCAATGATCAATCACTCACTTTACCAGAGTCAGCAATGTTCACATCGCAGGAAGTGCAAATTGTTATGAATCAGCTCCCAAAAAATAAAGCTCCTGGATATGACGGCTTGGATGGCTACATTTGGAGTTATGTTCATTCCGTGTTTCCTCATCTTTTGCTCAATTTTTGCAATACCTGTCTTCAGTTACGATATTTTCCTAAACCTCTGAAACGAGGAGTACTTCTTCTTTTTCATAAACACGGCAAACCACTTAATTGTTTTTCATCATATAGACCAATCACCTTACTTCCTGTTTTGTCAAAAATCCTGGAAAAGCTTATTTTAAACAGACTGCAACATCATCTTCAAAGCTCAAATCTCAATAGTCCTCACCAGTTTGGATTCACATCAGGTTGTTCCACGGAGCATGCCCTACAAAGTCTTTTTGATAAAATTTACAACAGCACAAATAATGACAAACTTACCCTTTTGATCTCAATTGATGTAATAGGAGCCTTTGACAATATAACATGGAACTCAATATTGCAGCAACTTCTTCGCTCAAAATGCGAAAGCGGGGTATATGGATTATACAAAAGTTTTTTATCAGAGAGAACTATCACAATCATTTCAGGATCCACTTTGGTAAATACAAACCCATCCAAAGGATGCCCGCAAGGATCTTGTAGTGGTCCTGAGCTCTGGAATCTTGTTCTAGCACCTCTACTTGACATTTCGTGGCCAGAAAACGTCAAAATACAAGCATTTGCAGACGACATCATCTTTGTGGTTTCAGCCTCAACTCGGAATGCACTTGAGTCCTCAGCCAATGAAGCTCTTAGAGTACTGCAAGATTGGCTCCAAGAAAATAAATTACAAGCCTGTTCTGAAAAAACCAAAGCCCTTTTTCTTTCCAAACCAAGAAATTATGCTCGACAGCCAATCTTAAGGTTTGGTGACAATTTTATTAAAAGATACAAAGAAATAGATTATCTTGGAGTCAGGCTGAACAAAAATCTTAACTGTACAGCACATTTGGAAAAAATTCATAAGAAATCTATTCATCTTCTTAGTAAGCTGCAATGCATCTCTGGAAAATCTTGGGGAGCTAATATCCAACTACGCAGATTATTATATCAAACAGTGATAGAACCTTCAATTCTTTACGCAGCTGCAGTATGGGACCCATTTTTAAAGCAGAAAGACCTACAGAAATTAGCTACCATTCAACGCCATTTCCTTCTTGTTGTTTTGGGAGCATATAAGAGGCGAATTCAACTGAAACGCTTTCGATCGAATCAAAACCGATCGAGAATTTCCTTCGATTTCGAACGTTTTCCCGATCAGTCGAATTTCGGCTTCCAACTTGAAACATGACGTTCGATCGAAAGGTGCAGGGTTGCATTCGAACGCTTTACTCGCCAGATTCGTCATCGCATAACTGGAAGTTTGAGGCAGCCAATCACAAAATTGAATGAGTGAAGAAAGTTAACTGCAACTTTAGCTCCCGTTTGTTTTGATTCTGCGCCACCAAAACAAACTGTGGCGTGTTGACGATGTGAAAGATTTTCGTTGAAGCTTATAAGCAGTAAATTTATTGCAGATTCCAGATATTAGGTGATAATCACTACTTTTGTGACATAGATGAGATGCTTATGCAAAATTTTGTTTTAATCAGTTGATAATTTTTCTTTTTAACATTATTTGAGGAATATTTTTATAAAGTGAACGAAAGTGGATTTTTTTTTAAAACAAGTCATTCAGTCCAATAAACACAATTTCGCTGCTCCATACACGGAATGATGGGTCATTCTTACATCTATTAAAATAAAGAAAATAAAAATTAAAAAAAAGTAAACTATTGAAAAAGATTAAAGTCTATCAAATTGAGTCAATCATCTTCAACAGACATTTCAGAGTCACGGGAAGAAAACAAACAGCCAAGCCTCTGTAACATCATACTGGTTGGATTTTGAAACAAAATCATTTTCCTAGCTATTTTAAGGAGGGAGGGCTTGGGTGGCTGAAACAATATGTTGCATTGGAATAGAAGTTTCTGAATGAATTTATTTTTGAAAAAACGACATCAACAAAAAAATAACTGAAACTTTTCTGGACAGTTTCAAGAAAAAATAAATAATTTAGATTTTCACATCTTGAATTCAAATTAGTTTTTTCAATCACAAACTGTGATAGGTTTCTTTGTGTGCAGAGGTAAAACGGCACCACCGTGGAGGACCCAATAGCAGTATACCTGGAGGGGCAGGCGAAGCACAACCTTCGAGCTGGAACCAAGTAAAAAATCATAAAAAGTCAACTAAGAATTAAAATGAAGAAATTTATTGATTGCTTAGAAAGTAATAAATTTCCCCAAGTAATCTTTTTCAAACACATTCTTTCAAATTTCAGGTCGTCGAAATGAAACAGTGGTGGTTTGATGGTACGTTATCTTATTCTAGTTAATTGAGATCTTTACAAAATTAAATATTTTATAAATGCTAATAGAAATCTGCAACTGAGCTAAAAATGAGAAATCACTTTATAAAGATTTATGCTTGCTTGCATTTTATTTTGATGCCACTTTTGCAAAAATTTTATTTTAATATTTCCTGTATACAAATGACCATAAAACAATGTATTTTGATAATACATGTTACAAAGAATCACCAGGTGACAATAATTCAATTTTTATATAAAGCGCTGATGTGACTCTGCTTAGCACACAAGTATAGAACTTTCATCTATCTTTAACTTGATTAATTTTTTTGTTTTCTAACCTTGTTGCTTTTGGTATGCCGGAAAGTTTTCGAATATCTGGTAACCTCCAAATTTTGTGGCCGATACCGGATAAACTTTTCGAATCTTAACAGATAATTTTCAATGCAGTCGGACCTTGATAACTCGAAGTTCCAAGGGACCGGCTAAAAGCTTCCAAGTAATTAGTAATTTAAGTTATAAGAGTGTTCCCACAGCTTTCTCAAGAGTTTCGGACCCAATGAAAACTTCGAGATAAAGGAATATTCAAGTAATCGAGAATGTTGTAGAACAGTAATGAGAAAAATCAAATAAATTATTCTACTGATAAACATTTGATCACTAAACATGTATGTACAATTCTTAAGTGGGTTTTTTTTTTCGCGCTAATTTTTACATTTTTTTTATTTGTGTGATACACTGAATAAAGTATTTAAGTATTACTATGTTTTTCAAAAAATAACATTGATTTTCAAAGGTTGCCAATTGTTAAAATACTAAAAAAACATTTTTAAATGTTTCTGGATATTTTTTGTGATACAAATTATAGCTTATAATTATATTCTTTCTATTAAATTATCTTTAGTGATTAAATGAATATATATAACTGTATTAAATAATATATTTTTATTCGCATTTCATGAGGTGGAGGGGGACAATTCCATTTGTTACATAATATGCTATAGTTTACCGAGTACTGATTTTTATTGCATTATTATAAAAAAGCAGCATTTAAAAAGAAAATTTATCAATTAAAACAATCTAGATCTAGTCAACTATAAGAAATTAAGTTTTTCAGCAAATGCAAACTTTTATTATTTTATTTACAATCACTGCAAATTTTGCATCACATAATCCATAATAATGTGGGCTTGTAAGAATTCTAAATTGATAGTGTTGCTAGGGTTAGTACTGTTCTTGTCGTCATCATCATCTGACTCATCATCTAATGCAGCAGTTGACATCACAGACCTATAAAATTAACAAAAGATAAGGATAATAGTACAATATGTCTTTAGAACTATTAAAAACGTTAAAATATAAGTAGTTCATTGTTCACATTAGAAGTTCCATAAATATAGTACACAAATAAAGAAGCATACAAACACAACAGCATACGTAATACTTCATATCCACCTTTATTTCTCAACGAGCCATATGCTTGTAATTAATGAAAAATGAGCAGCACTCTGAAAATTTAGCAATGAGTAAATTGCTTTTTGTGTTTTAAAATGAAGCCACAATGAAAATTAAATGTATTTTTTGAATAATAAAGGGTATGCAGTGCATATACTGTCATACCCGCTTAATCCGGTAACGGATAAATGAATACCCCGCTTATACGAATAAAACGTCCCGGAACCAATGCCATAAGGAAATATTTCTGAGCTTTTTTGAATTTTGGATTTTTGTGAAGAACAACGCAAATGTGCTATAATGTAAATGTACCAGCTATTGCTTGCTATTTTTAAATTCTTCAATACTTTAAACACGTCATGCTTCATTAAAAGAAATTAATAAGCAAATGCAGATTTTCTAAACTTTGAGTTACAATAATACACATGAATTACACATTAAGTTTAAAGTAATACAGTTTTAAACAAACTGTACTGAAAATAAATGACATAAATTAATTTTTTTAATTAAAGGGTATGGTTAGCAAACACTTCGATTCTTTCTTTGTTTTTTCTTAAAAAGAACATTAAAATTTCCTTTCAGTTTGATACAGTAAAAGTATTTCACTTTTATTTCCTTTTAAAGCATTTATTTTATAACTCTTTTCAATGCAAATATATAGAGACGTACCGAGTAGCACTTTGGCCGAGTACTGAGTACTCAGTATGACACTTGTTGCACCACAGTTTAAAATACAATGACTTTGATTATCAAAATATTTTCATAGCATTTTTTAACTTGAATCTACAAAACGAGACTTTAAAAAATGCGTAATCTTAAGTTTTCAAATGATTCTAAATAAATCAGGATATAATTTAAATATTTCTTTTCATCAGTCTAAGAAAATTCATCTTAGGGATCACATGGAACAGCTCCTGGCCAAAGGTGAATTTAACGCACTAATATGTGACATGGAAAAGATAGTTACACACAAACAGCACATGCATGAATTTGCAACATAGAAAGGACATAGGTAATAGCTAACTTTTACCATGCATTAGTTTTATACGTAGAGATTTTTTAAAAACTTATACATAGAAGTTGTAATCAATTGCAAACTTCTCAAAATTTCGTTATCATGAAAAATATTCAATGTTTACAACTATTCGACATTAGCCCAGTACCTGATCAAAATTTAGCCAAGTACCGAGTACTCTGTAACTTGACCGAGTATTTATCGAGTACTCGGTACACCACTAAATATACTTTAGCTTTAGAAGCATAAAATTGATAAATTTCAGTTCTTGCAAAAATAGTCTTGAGAACTACAAAAATGGTGTATCCTTTTTGGGTGTTATGTTAGAACGAGTGGTTCAGCTAAAAGGTTTAAGTAACATTGCATCTATCGAATAGCAAATGGGACTTCAAGCATTAGTCGCTGTAGTGGCAAGGTTGCAGTAATGAATGATCATTCTAAAGAGCATGTACTGTATCATTGAAAAGGGGGACCTGATTACGTACAATTCTGAAAATAACACAGTAGTAAATTAAAATAAAATATAGATAACGAAAATTAAGACTATACATATAGTATGCTTTGTTTTACTGATCCTTCAAATTAACAATTTATGAGGTTAACCCCCACACTTTTATGCAAATAGATAACACGTTACTTGTTTCTGCTTACCAGTTGCACATTTGTAGTAAATTTGCTCTTCCAGTTCAAGTACACCAAAAATCCTCTGTGAACGGCTTCTGCATTCGAATGTGCGTTTCGTCCACCGCTCCAATTATTATGGGAAACTGGTAGTTTTGGAAGAATCCAAATCTTGTACGTCTTTTCTCCTCGGCAGTTATAAGGAAGTGCACATCATCTGTTACCTTTTTGATACTCCTGGACACCGTTGTCTGACATTTTCAACGAACTTTGGAAAGACTCGGTTCCCAGAAAACGATAAGTCAACAGTACCTTAAATATGAAATAAATTGCTTAGTACAATAGAAACAAAAAGAGATAGAGACACATTAAAATTAACTTTATCCATAGTAGTTGTATATCACTCAAAAGTTAATGGAAAAAAGGTTAACAAAATAAAGTTTTCTCAGAAACCTTTCTAACTTTTTTAAAACTTATTAAATGCTTTCATTTTTATTCTAAAAGCCTAATTTTAAGTTTGCTTTGACATGGATGCAGACATGGATAAAATGTTTTAATGACAAATGTGAAGGAGTTAAAAAAAAAAAATAAAAAGCCAGAGAGCACTTTGGATTTTTTTCTTTTCTTTTCTTTTTTTTTACCATGTAGACATTTAAATTAATTTATAAAAAGTGTTTGACCTTAACCATTAAAATTAAGCAAGGCATAACAATCAGGGTTTCCGTTAGAGTATGAGACCGCAAGAATCGCTTTTAAAAGAAATCTCACACAAAAAAGAACATTTGATGCGGGACTTTCTCGCGATTTTTTTACGCTTGTTAAATTGAATCAAAGTAATCTCCAGTGGAATTCAAATTTTTTGAAAAATTCTCTCACTTTTTGAAAATTTCACTCTAATTTTAGCAGAGGAAGAGATTTTCTCGCCTTTTTTTTCTCTAATGGGAATCCTGATCGCAATGATAAGTCATGCGCGATGTATTATTATACTTGTATTTAAAAGCTTTATAAAATCGGCAGAACATAGAATGTTGAAATTTCATATAAAATAATCGGAAAAATTATCAAGTAAAACTTAAACATTAACTCATTTTATGTTAAAAATATAAACTTACCTGAAATTGTACAGGACAGCATGAAGTTTTCGGCAGCAGGTCTCCTCCTAATTTGTCACATAATATAAGAAAATTGTCTTTCAAACGAAATTTTTTCTGAAATTGACGATCATTCAAATCTAAGGGATTTCCTCCAAGTTTTAAATAGCATAGTGTTTTCCTTCTATGATTTCTCACAACCAAAACAAACACCAAAACATCCGCCATTGCTGCAAATAAACAATCGAATCGCAGAATCGTTCGAATCCAACCTCTCTGATAGGTCACGTGGTTAAAAGCGTTCGAATCGTTTCAGTTGGAGTGAAACGGGCCGCTTTTGATCGAAGTATTCGATGGAAAAGGGGAAAACGTTCGAAAAGTGTTTCAGTTGAATTCGCCCCTAAAACATCAGCTCATACCACCTTACATGTCCTTGCAGGAATTCCCCCCATTGCTCTTACAGTTAATCTAAAATCAACTTTAGGAAATGTCTTCATAAGGAAAACTACAGCAGAAGTATCCCTTAATAATGTCAATTCATCCAATGACTTTGAAGCAGCAAGCCAAAAATGGACTGAACATCCTTTAATACAGTGCGCTACTCCGAATATTAGTTTGGAAGAGCCGAATATTTTAACACTGCACACTGGGATTTTCACGGACGGATCGAAAATATGTGATGGAACCGGCTCAGCCTTTACTCACATCTCCAACAATAAGGTTGTCTACGATTGGTCAGCCAAACTTACAGCGTATAATTCAGTATTTCAAGCGGAGCTTTTTTCAATCTTTCACGCTTTACTTTATATTGCATCAGAAAACATTACCTTCAACACTACAATCTTCTCTGATAGTTTATCTTCGCTTAAAGCAATCAAGGACCCAATGCATTCTTCAAAGTTAGTCAGAGACATTCAATTCCTCTGCAGAGAACATCCAAACATTAATCTATCCTGGGTTAGAGCCCATAAGGGACACTTTGGCAACGAACGAGCCGACTTTTTAGCTAAAACTGCAGCAATGAACCCAGCACATTCATTAGTATTCAAAATTCCTCTACCAAAATCTTTCCTCAAACATCACCTTTGGTCTAATCTTCTTCAAAATTGGCAGGAAATCTGGGACACTGCAGAAACCGGTCGGAGAGTTCACGAAATCCTACCAAAAGTCAAGCTAAAACCACGATGCAAACATCCTATGGAAGTACAATTTCTCAGTGCACATGGTCCATTTCCTTCATATCTGCACAGATTCAAAATAATAAGCTCACCATTATGTGTTTGCAGCCAACTTGGAACTCCTGAACATTACGTATTCAATTGTCCATTAACTAGCTCTTTCCACTGCATATATAATTCCAACCTTCCTGTATCCAAAAATATAGCTCATATTCTTCATCATCCAGCTTCTAGCAAGAATCTTCATAAAATAATGTTTTTACTCAGCACTCAAATAGAAGACTTCAAATATCCTGCCTAAAAACTTCAAATGTTATATTATTGTCTTTTTCTGTATATATCAAAATTGTTTTTCCTTTTATTATTATTTTTTCCATGTAATTTGTTTTGTTCATTCCTCCCAGCCACCACATCCGGTTAAACCCTCATCAGGGTAGGTACGGTGGTGACTGGTGGGGTTTAAATAAATAAATAAATAAATAGTGTATATCTACAAGAGATTGGCTTTTTAGCACAAGAACACGAAAAATTCATTGCACACTTGAAAGAAGCAACGTCAAAAAGTTTAGACTTCGCTTAATTAACAAAATGATTGAGTTTTGTCTTGAAGTTCAATTTATCTTTATCACGACTAAATGACTTTCTCAAAGTGTAGTATTATGGTAATCCTTTATCAATTTTACAATACGTACATGACTGACCGTTGGTATAGAAGCTTTGCAGTAAATTTCTTCTATGAGCTATGCAATCTGAAATCCTTGAAAAAGGTTCGCCTTTTACAGATTGCGATTTTTCTTCAAAGCAAGCTAACAACACATCTGCACATGTGGTTAAAACACTTTGACTTTACCCTTTCGGTACACCAAAAAACGGACAAATAATTAAACGTTTAGAAGTTTTCCGGGGTTCCATTATTTATTATTCGGAGAACGGAGAACAGTATAACAAAACTTGAGCATAAAAATATGCTATAAAGTTACAAAAAAATCTCACCCAAAGCTAAACACGCTGCACTTTTTGATTCACTTTCAGTTGCTAATTAAAGATGCTGTTTGTTTGACGGGTCTAGCTGACTAAATGACAACCAAAGGGAGTGCAGACTGCAGGGACTTTGAACTGTCTCCTAGAATATGTGTAATGTCTAGAAAAGTTGGCTGTAGAACAAAAATATACCGGCACAGCGCCGACATAGTGCGTTCTGGTTCAGTTTTTGACATTTTTTTTCATATCTTGAGCCTTATGCACAAACAGAATGTATCTTCTAAAAGTTATATATAATTTTTTGGGTTCAACTTATGTTATCTATACCAACAATTTAAAGCAGTTTCGATAGAAAAAAAAATTACTTCTTTTTCAAATTATTTTTTGAAAATTTCCATTTTTAGCATATATTTTCCAACTTTGAGCTTCATGCGCGAACCGAAGTAGTCAACTTAGATTTTTTATTTATTTTTCCCAAATTATGGATACCAAACCACAGCTTTTTAGAGGTAATGCGATTTCGAAATAACAAAAATCGATATTTTCGAAATTTGACATTGTAGGCGATTTTAGCCCAATTTAAGGCTGATGTGCAAACTAAAGATCGTATGTAAAAGCTATAAAATATTTTTTTAGATTAAAAATGCACAAAATATTTACAGCTTATGGTATTTTCATTATAAAAAGTTACAGTTTTTTTTTTCTCTTTTCTTTTTGAAAATTTCCATTTTTAACATATTTTTTCCAACTTTGAGCCTCATGCGCGAACCGAAGACGTCAACTTAGAATTTTTTTCTCATTTTTCCCAAGTTGTAGATACTAAACCACAACTTTTGAGAGGTAATGCGATTTCGAAATAAAAAAATCGATTTTTTCGACTCACCCTAATACTTAGTTCTTTTAAAAAATTGATAATATATAAAAAAAAGTAATAGTTATAATTAAAAAAAATAAATAAAATATTTTAGAAAATAAATTATATTAAAAAATAAATAAATAAATAATATTTAAAAAATAAATAAATTATGTTTAAAAAATAGAAAAATAAAAAAAGAGGGATAAAAATGAAAAACACAATAGGGTTGTGAAAAATTTGGGGGGGAATTTGCGCCATTGAGCTTGGGGAGATGTGCACCCCTGATACAGAGTATGTTAATGCTTTTAAAAATGAGTTTAAGCTTAAGTTTTTGAGCAAATTTAAGTGTTATGTGTCCTTTTATTTTCTTTAACTGTTCTATAATACCACATTGCTAATCAACTTATAAGTAAAAAAAGCTTTAAACATTAATTAGCAATAAACTTATAAATGTACTATAGTAAAATTAAAATTAGGAATATTTTTATTTTTATTTTTTTAAATTAGGAATATTTCTTAATATTATGAGGAGGCACATGTGAACTGTTCACATATGACCCTAATGTTAGGTTCACAAGTTCCCCCATCATCTAACTTAGTACTAGCAAAAAAAAAAAGCTTAATGGCGTTGTTTCTTTCAATGAAAAGTACTACTTCTAGTCACTGATATTGATAGAATAAGACATGACATGTGGCAAGAAAATATTTTCATTTTCCCAACAGTTTATTTTGAATATTTTTTTCTTTCTTAATGTCCTATTGCAAAACCAAAGTGAGGTCTCGTGTCACATCACAAATGCAGAAACTTTGGTCTGAAATCAAACCGACGCAGCAGCTATTTTGGATCTCTGGAAACCCTAGTTCCGAAACATTCGATCCCGAAATGATGGTTAGTCTATAAAATGGTCTTGCTAGGAGCGTTTTGTAAACTTGTGACTTCAGTCAGTCAGAGTGCAACAGCTACTGATCGCCTTTTAAGATTATTTTTTTTTAAGAAACAAAATAAATCAAAATTTAAAAAAAAGTAATTTTCCCAAGGTTTTTGACCGTGCTCTTTATGAAAAAAAAATTTTTTTTGAAGAATGGAAAGCTCTTATTGTGCATCTTATCTTTTGTTATTCAGGGGCTTTTTTTTTTTTTTGGTTTTTTTTGCAAGCGAATGGTTGATCAAGTCCTAGCATTTTTTTAAACTCCCCCATTCGTAAAAAAATACTAAACATTGTTATGAATTACTTGAATATATCCAACAGTCTACAATGATTAAGTTTAGCTTATTGGTTAGTTTAAACTGTATTCTCACGTGAAAAAAAGTGTCAAGAGAAAAGAGATTATGTATACAGGGTTATTATAAATGATGGACCCCTTTTTAAAAATTCATATTTATTAAAGTTTTCAACGAAAATTAACATTCTTTATATCAACGGAAAGAGGAGATTTGAAATTTTTTTTCATATATAATCATAAATGTTCAATGTGTCCACCGCGTGCTGTACGGCAAACATGACTTCCTGTGACACAGGCGGTCTTCCTCTGCTTTTCCTTTTACAAACACTACCAGTCTTTTGAAACTGCTTAAACCAACGGCTTATGCTTTTTTTAGTTGGGGCTTTAATTCCAAATTTGGCTAGAAATACCCGCTGCACTAAAATTTGTGACGCAGATTTTACAAACTGAAGAACGCAGAAAACCTTTTGGTCTACGGTCGCCATTTTCTTCAGCTGCGCCAGTAAATCAAATTATAATCTAATCCGGTGCAAACTCTACTGGTGCGCCCTCTTTTTGCAGCTTCAGAAAAAAATTTTGCACTAAAAAAAAATTTGAAATTTCATCTTTCCATTGCAATAAAGATTGTTCATTTCGGATTTGTACTTTAATAAATATGAATTTTTAAAAAGGGGTCCATCATTTAGAATAACCCTGTATTACTGTCTAATATCTTATAGTGCTACCTTCCTCAAATTTGCGCATGCCTGATGTCTCTTCTGATTTTCCTAAAATAGGGGGGAAATGCGAAGTAAAATTCAACCAGTAAGTAATAAGCAAGTAAAAACTGAAATCATCGGGAAGGGCACCTCTTAACTTATAACCCCCTTTTTTTTAATGGAAGTTGAGCTGAGGCGCTGAGTTCAAAAACGGACAGTACCTGATAAAACAGAGCTGTCACCACAGAATCGCAAAAGGGTTCATTGTTATAAGTGGCATTTCACGGGTATTTGTGACATAGGGGTGTCCGAAACAAAACTTTTTAAAAGTTTAAAATTTTTATATATATTGAAAAAGTACATTCTAAACTATATGAATATCATATTGTTTTCATTGTTCACTTTATATTATGTTTGTAATTGCACTCAAATTATTGAAAATGCAATTTTCACTGTTACGGACTCTACATTGAATTTTTCTT
The DNA here is from genome assembly GCA_038373865.1 of Uloborus plumipes. NCBI lineage: Eukaryota > Metazoa > Arthropoda > Arachnida > Araneae > Uloboridae > Uloborus > Uloborus plumipes. Next base: position 49,937 of record JAXGGA010002247.1, read on the forward strand.
TAAATCTGGCTTAAACCGATTTCTAAGACAAAACTTGTACTTGAGACAGATAAAGTAAAGGCTCACCTCTAATATAGCTAACAATTTCAATCAAAAAGTGCGTTCTATAAAAAATGATGGATTGTGAAAATGATGACTGTAGAGTCCGTAACAATAATTGGAATAAAAGTTTAGTTTTTAAAGAAAAATTCAATGTAAAGTCCGTAACAGTGAAAATTGCATTTTCAATGTTCTGAGTACAATTACAAACATAATATAAAGTGAACTATGAAATATACTTCATATACTTTAGAATGCACTTTTTCAATATATATAAAAAATTTTAACTTTAAAAAAGCTTTGTTACGGACACCCCTATGTCACAAATACCGTGAAATGACCCATAAACGTTTTGCAAAGAAGAATTGATACTGCTATCACTTGATAGTTTTTTACTTCACGTTATCGTAGTAAAACATACCATGTTTCCATTTAGCTCCCTTTTCCCTCCATATAAACATGTTAAATCAATTTTTAGAGTAAGTATAACTTATTTTTGGATAAGAGGCAGTACAAGAGTATTTTTTTTCCTACTTGAAAAAGAAGCTAGTTGATTCCAAAACCTTTTTACACTTTAAGAAATCTGTTGATAATGGCTCATGTAATCGAGCTGAGATTACCGCATTTCTGCATCACAACTTTTTCTCCGAATTAAATAACTCGAATGGCAGGAATGTGATAAAAGTTCAACAAGTATGGATGAAAAAAAAACACTTTTGAGAAGCAAACTGCTTTTAATTAATTATCTTCTTAAAATTACTCTTAAAAAGAAACACAAACAAAAAAAATACTTTCAGCAAGAAAATAGATCCGGTGAGAAATCTATAATTAAGCGAGAAATCTCAAAACAGATTTAATTACTTTATCGGCAGCGGGGAAATTGCATTCTTGTTGAAATTCTTTCACTAATCGGCGAAAGTGATGTCTGATTGAAACGCCGTTTCGAAATAAATTAGCTTCCATTAAAAGAAGATTCGGAGATCTCCTAAGGAGTCGTGTTTCCTTTTCTGGGAAATGTTCTCCCATTTCTCATTAGCAATACCAGTAACTAAAAGAGAGTTGTTTCCTTTTTACAGATGATGCAAGTTGCATATTCGCATATTAACAAAACAATCTTCGGCAACATTGCAACAAACAGGCTACAGTAAAATGTGAACCCGCAACAACAAGGTTAAATAAAATTTGTACCTCAAAACCAGACTATATTTGGTTGCTTTTAAATCGGCGTATCAATTTTTAAAATTCTGCATCGTCTCCATCAAAACCACACGAAAGACAAGTGTACTCTTTTTCAATACGCTTTTATTAGTTTCACATGTGGGTTTGTATGTATGTATATGTAACTCTGAATAAAAGATAAAATTCACGTTCCTTACAAATATAACAGTAATATATTAAATACTATTAGAAAAACTAAAGGCTCAATTATATTACATGTTAATTTATTTTAAGTTCATATAAACTAAGAGAGAGAGCGAATATTCAGTAGTTTTGAAAATCAAGGGGAAATCAGTTAGAGCATCATAAAATATAGTTAAAAAGCGTATTTTTTTGGTTTTTAAACTATAATTTAAGGGGCCGTGGTGGCCCAATCGGTACGGCATCGGACTCGTGTCCGGAGGGACCCGGTTCGATCCCAGCCGATTAAAGATTCACCGTCTTGATTAATGGTGGCTGGGAGGCGTTAAAAATGTCGTGGTCACAAAGTCCTCCAAGTGAATTGATACCTCTGGGGGTGCTCGGCCTTGGGTTTGCTCGACCCTAGGTTCTGGTTCAAAATTAAGATCAGAGCACTCTTCAGGGCCCTATCCCGGTTAAACCACGAAGCTGTGGTAGGTACGGGGGACCTGGAGTGTGAAATGAAATGAAATGAAACTATAAATTATTTTTCAGTGTTGTTGAGGCATTTCATTTATTTTATGTTTATCGAATTAGGCTTACACTTTTATTTATGTCCTCTTTTTTCAGTTATTTCTAAACGTTTTTTAACAAATCTAGTGCTAAATATTTTGCTTTCGCAAGACCTGCCATCATGAGTGTCCGTTGTGTTAATAGTTTAAAAAGTATTGTACTAACGTGGATTAAATAATAGCTCACGCACAAAACGATTTAAAATCGTTTGCATTTAACCATTGTTGCAAAAGCTAAGTGGGAAAAAGGTCCACACCGCCGTAATTATGACAACCATAAGGGAAAAGCGCGGAGAGTGGAAAATTAACATTTCTTACATCCACCTCCTCTCATTACAAAGGGTATAACGAAGTCACATTCTACTTTGCGGTAAAGTGCAGAAGGGCTATTCCACGAAAATGCCACCATTTTGTCCCGCACATGACGCTCATATATTTCATTAAAAAGTAGTCATTTAAAATGGTGATGAACAAAGTGTTTATCTAATAAGTGTCACGCCTGTTTTTGATTTCATAACTAAGAAAATTTCATTCATTACCCTTTAGAATCACCCCCTTTTTAATGAAATACATGAGTGTCACGTACGGGACAAGATGGCGGCTTTTTGTGGAATGTCCCAGAAACATTTGTCTATACTACAATGCAAAGTTTCTTGACACTGGCGTCATGACGTCAGCGTTACGTCAGCCAATGAAAAACGAGCTAGATAAGACGTCACAGCCTACTTGGCGAATTACATGAGATCCTTAACTGCTTGTGAGCTCTTATTGGCTCCGCGCGTAGTGACGTTTATTGTCAACTTAAGTTGCTGTGAAGTATAGTACATAGATAAGGTTACGACAAGAATTTTTTTTTTTTTTTTGTAAAATCTGGTAAACAATTGGGAAGGATTTTGGTTTTTTTTGGAAAATTACATTCTTATGGTTATATGCAGAATAGAACTCTACGTATGATGCAGTAATATTCCGAAAACCGCCATTTTTGGACTTACGTTAGTTTGACACTGAGGTGTAGAAATTTCAAGTTGTAATAAATACGCTTACAGAGAGAGAGAGAGACAGAGAGGCAGGTTTACTGGCCCAAAAATCATCCCCGTTTGAGTACAATGCAGTTTTATCAATTCAATAAAATTTAGTTTTTCCTGTAATTCTCAGAAAAATCTTTTTTGAAAAAAGATTAATCAGCTTGTTCCACTGTTCGGGAATGCATTGGTCCTGCTTAGTAAGTAATGCTTCATATTGTTAGCGACATTTTCATTTTGTATCAATTAGAAACTGTAAGTGCAATAAATTGCAACTAGTTGCTTTAATCATTTAATCAGTTTCTCTGCAAGCATTTTTACTAGTAGAAGTTCTAAAAATGGAGCAAAGAAAGTTGTTAGGAAAGTAGTTAGATTAAGTAAGCAGAATAAATTGCTACGAGCTGCTTTAAAATTAATCAGAGTCTTTGTGAAAAAATTTTACTAGTAGAAGTTCTAACCATGAAACTACAAAAGTTACTACTATATACAATCCACCGCTAGCTCATTTCTATCATCCACAGTCTCATGCCTGTCATTGAGGGTGTCGGGGGGGGGCTGTTAATTGCTCCCCCCCCCCTTCCCCCGGCTTTAAAAAATCAATGTATTTACATATAAACAGGCGTGGTTTTTGAAGTTTTACGATGAAATTGCATTGTGTTTGCACCCTTTGATCCACCCTCCTGGAAATACGCGTTTGCAGAGACTGCAGTTCCGTCCTCATTAGGACTCATAAGTCTGCTCTGACTTAGATAGTAACCGAGATAGAAGCTGAAATCATATTACAGTTATTAAGAGGGCGAATAAAAAAAAGCTGGTAGCGAACGTAAAATTAGAATACCAGCGATAGTTCAAAGCAAAGGTGATGATTAAGCTAGTAGATTTAAGGGGAAAGCTTTTTTGGGTATTAATTAGTAAGTTATCACCTCAAAGCTAAGGCTAAGGCAGAAATATAGGCAGGCATCTTTTGTAACTTGTATATGGTCCAGCCACAATGAGTCTATTATTAGGCATCGATACCAACGTTAGAGAAATTACAATAGATCGAATAAAAATGTAAACCTTTTTTTTCCCGCAGCAAAACATTTTACCAGGATCTACTTTGAAATTAATTTAAGGCTCGTAACTCATAAATGAGTTAGAAAAAGAGTTAATAATAGTCATAAACGAGGACATTGATCATCAAATTTTGATTCCGTTTTGAAGTAAATAACTTCCTTTTTGAAAAAAATATGGTGTACTCTTATTAAAGTAACCATTCAACTAAAATTGATCCATTACCTTTCTACTCTATGAGGAAAACCAACTTATTATACAAAGGAAGAGCACACATCCATGGAGAAAAGGAAGCTACAGTTACAGTGATTCTATATTTCTTTGCTTTTCGGTTGGAATTCCTATTACGAAAGGAGGAGGATTTCCTTCATCTTCTCCCCGCTCGGTTACCCTATTTCAGATCAAGAATTTTAGTTTGATTTGTTATTTTAATCTTCTCTTTTCAAACTGATTTATGCAAATGGAAATCAGTATTTCAGTGTTATCCCGGAAGATATTTTATTTTGGTTCTCCCGTTTTCTTTCCGTTTGATTTAATTTTTGGAATTGGAGAACGTATCTCAACAAAGTGTGCATAAACAACTGGAAAAATATTTTTCCTATCCGTTTTCTGAAGAAACTTTTTTTTTTATGTAGCTACGTTTATCAAGTAAAGCAACATGACAGATATCAGATTGTTTTCAAAACTTAATTTGTATGCCTATTTTAGTTTTTCTGTTCAATAAATATTTTAGTTATTAACTGTTTCTCAGTGAACTATTAGAAAATAAGTTAAAAAATGTTTTCAGAATAAGAGAGAAATATTTCTTTATTTCTAGGTGCATTAAAGAGTTTCTGATGTTATTAGAAATAAATCTTTGTAATAAAATATTAAGAGAAAAGACAAAAACTTTCAAGTTAAAAGAGCTCTAACGTGTATGCTGGATCGTATTCGTTATTCAGGCTAACTAATTCATATAGGTTTGAGCAAAAAATTTATGTCTGGAAAGGTCTACTACTGGTACCCACGTCCAATATTGATATATATATATATATATCGATATATATATTTGCATGTTTGTGCCTTATAAAAATCCAGTTTTCGTCAGATTTTTATGAAATTTGGCAAAGAAGTTCTTTGATGCAATAGAATTCACATAGGCGGGTTTTGAAATTCTTTAAAAATCCAAAAAGCTCAAAATTCAAATTTTTGGTCTCAAAATGGCCATTTTTTTTTTTTCAATTTTGAATAGATAGTCATAGAGATAAGCCTTTAAGCATACAACTTGATAAAATTTAATGCATTTAAATATGAGTATTTTCCAACAAAGATTACCATTAACAAGGAATTATCAATTTAAGACTCACCTATTTCATTTTAGCATGAAATAAGTTAAAAACAAATATTACTAGCTATGTTGTAGTGATAAGCACCCGGGCAATACCGGATAATAAGCTAGTTTAGAAATAAATATTGATTCAAATTTCTTGTCCAAGCTGTTTTTGATTTTAAACCTGACTTTGGAAGCAAATTTAATTTTCAGTGACTTTGAACAATAAGATTATACATTAAAACTTCAATACATATACCTTTCATTGTGACAGGAACGACATAAAACGAAAACACTCTTCGTTACTTAATTCAGAATATTTGGTAACAAAGTAAAGCAATCGTATATTCTAGGCCATGATGGCATTAGTTCTGGTAGTAAAAACTGTTTTATTTCCGCTCAATTTCTATCAAGCAGCATGTATTCCTATCCTAGCGACTCCTTCTTTTTTACCGTTATTACAAGAAATAGTGCAACAATGGACAAAATAGGACAAAAAATATCACCCATATTTATATGTCTAAACTTTCTAAATTGTGAGAAGGATCTGAAACAAACTGTAATTTTAATTTAAAATATTTTTCATTAATTTTTGACGCTTTACACTTTGATGTTATTTGAAGAAAAAGAAAAGTAATCCCATCACATAAAGGTTCAAAAGAGCAGCTTGAGACTTTATCCAAACATTAGTAGATAAATTGACAATATTGCGTAAACTATAAAACACCTAGATTGTCCACACTGCGAAAAACAAAGATGATTTTACAGTATTAAACTGGTAGCAGAGGCTCCAGTTTAAAGCTGTAAAATGCACTGAAATAAACTGCAAAACTAGCAATTTTTAGTTTATTACCAAAAATAAACAATTTTACAGTTTATTACTGAAAATAAGCAATTTTACTACTTATTACTGTACAATAAGCTACATTACAATGTAAAAACATCTGTTTTCATTCTGATAGGTACTGCTGTGCAGCGTGATTTATATTGGAGTAACTTTTCAATTCTGTACCTCAGAACCAGACTAACGTAAGTCCATTTTCGTCATTTTTCAGTAGAGGGGAAAAACGATGTATTCGACAATCGTTTTTCCCCTCTACCGAAAAATGACGAAAATGGACTTACGTTAGTCTGGTTCTGAGGTACAGAATTATACTCTATTTATAATTAGAGTTTAATTGAAACGCGTTTTAACCAACACTTTAAAAAGTCCGCTTACATCCTTTCGCTTCTCACTGATTTTATTTAAATATTTTAAATAAGATTTTAACTACTGAAACAGGAAACGCGAAACTAAATCACTCAAGCTCATTTATGATCAAGTTTCTGAAAAAATAATATCTTTTAAAGTTAGCTCAGTTTATTACAATTTTTGTAATTTGTATCCACATTAAAAATGCATTTTTGTTTTCAACATTTAATCATGTTTCTGTTGCTTATATCACTTGCGGGTCCTGTGCCCATTTCGTTAAGCAAGCTGAAATTAAACTATATAGGCATCTTAAAAAATGCTGTCCCTTGTGAGAACAAGGGACCGACCTCGGCCTCCACGGATAGATGGTAGCATCTATCTATCTATTAGGGGTGCGACATCGAAGGCAAAACATTGATGTTTCAAGACATCGATGTTTCGAAACTAAGACATCGATGGTATTGATACATCGACCATAAAACATCGATGTTTTCAAATATCGATGTTTTCAAACATCGATGTTTCAAAACATCGATCGTTTTTCATAAATTACTTACATATTTAAATGTACAGTAATACACATTGCGCCTCTTTATATCACTCAATTAGATTTTTCTTTTGTTTCCTGCAAAACATCAACCGTATGATATCGATGTCAATTATAGGGTCATTCCACGTCAAGTGATCCAAAATCTGAGAAAATTTTTACCTTACATTTTTGTATTTCTTTCACATTTGGCTCATGAATTGTACCCCTTGAGGTAATCAAAAGTCTCAATTTTTGGATTTTTATCTCTATTATTTTTTCATTTATGAGACTTTGAACTTTGGAAAAACCCTCGTTTTTCAATGGATAAGGGTACATAAAAGGGACCATAACTCGATACCAAATATAGATAGAACGATTTGGTAAATGGCATTTTAAAGTACGTTAGTTGTCGCTTAATCTGATATGCAACATGACTAATTTGATAAAAATTTTTATTTTCAAAAAATGAAATTTAAATTTCAAATTTAAATTTCTCGAAAAACATATAATGAATTTTTTTGAAAAAATTCTCAAAAATTCTTGTGTATTTCATCTACGTTTGTACAAATTTTTAGATTGGGATCTCAATGGGATCATATTTTTTTGAATTTTTGAATAAAACTGTATAGGAAAAAAATGATATTTTTTAGAATCTGTTTATTTAAATACTAAGTTCTCTTGCTTGTGATGGTCTAAAAAGCAGTGAACAAACATAAATATGTTTAAAGTGAGCTAGCCTGAGATTATAGATTTGTCAGGTTCACCCCCCTCCCCCGCACAACCACTCTTTTTTAATTCAAAACTGTTCAAAATGTTGTAAAAAAAACTCTTTGATACAAAATGAATAGTAAACTTATTTAAAGTTGGTAAATGAGTTTCCTTATAACTAGACAAAGTATCCCCCTCCCCACCCAAATATACCATTCACACTATACCAATATGACGTCTAACCTGGGGATTGAGTTGAGGATTATTTTCACCCTAGGTATATATATTGTTTTTCAGACGAAATGTTTCTTTTCGATCCGAACTTCAAAGTGTACTTCCATTCAATATCTGAAATTTAACTTTATGATTCATTTCATCTTCTACTCCAGCACCAATCTTCAATTTTGAAGGGAGGAAATAAATGGGTCGCCCCAATATCATAGCAAACAGCAAAATAGCACTGTTTCCCCTTGTTCTCATCGTTTTTTCTATTCTTTTCGCACAAAACTGAAAATAAATCAAAATATCAGATCATATGTCTGTGTCCCCATAACTATCTTTCCACATTATCTCGTGTGCAGCTGTTATTTAATTTTTTTAATCGTTTGTGTTCTTTTTCATTTTGTTGTAAAGGAAAGTAATGCAGCAAGATATATCTATGTATATATATATATTAAACAAACACTGCTTTTTTGAGCACAACCTCACATATTGTTTAACTTCTTTACAGATTGCTCCCCCCCCCCTTACCCTACCTTTCCACTCCAAACTTTTATTTTTTTTTATCATCCCGCCTAGCCCCATTTCAAAGCCTTAGTCTCTATGTCTGGTAGTGTTTCAGTTTGTTGTGTTTGTTACTCTTTCTTATTAGCTTATGAGCTTTGTCCAATAAGAGAAAGGAAAGGCAGTGATGGGGACTGACATATAACGTGACACTTTAATTTCTTTTCAGTTTTGTGTAAAAATAATGGGAAAACATTACGAGAATAAGGGGAAACAGTGCTATTTTGCTGTTTGCTATGATCTTGGGGGCGACCCATTTATTCCCTCCCTTCAAAATTGAAGATTGGTGCTGGGGGAGGGGATGAAATGAACCATAAGTTTAAATTCAGATTTTGAATGGAAGTACACTTTGTGAAGTTCGGATTGAAAACGAAACACTTCGTCTGAAAAACAATATATACCTAAAGGGAAAATAATCCTCAAATCAATCCCCAGGTGAGACGTCATATTAGTATAGCGTTAATGGTATATTTGGGTGGGGGAAGGGTTGTACTTTGCCTTGTTATAAGGAAGCTCAATTACCAACTTTAAACAAGTTTACTGTTCATTTTGTATCAAAGAAGCTTTTTTTTAGCATTTTAAATAGTTTGGGGGGGAAATGGTTGGGTCAGGAAGGAAGGGAGGGGGAGCTGACCAATCTACAAGTTAATTCTTGCTCAATTACCTAGAGAAAAAATAATAGTCAATTCAATCCCCAGGTTAGACGTCATAATAGTACAGCGTTAATGGTATATTTGGGTGGAGGATGGGGATATTTCTTCTAGTTATAAAGAAACTCATTTACCAACTTTAAATAAGTTTACTATTCATTTTGTATCAAAGAGTTTTTTTTTTTTTTAAACATTTTGAACAGTTTTGAATTAAAAAAGAGTAGTTGTGCGGGGGAGGAAGGGGGGAGGGGGGTGAACCTGACAAATCTATAAGCTCATGCTAGCTCACTTTAAACATATTCATGTTTATTCACTACTTTTTGGACCATCACAAGCAAGAGATCTTAGTATTTAAATAAATAGAATCTAAAAAATATCATTTTTTTTCCTATACAGTTTTATTCAAAAATTAAAAAAAATATGATCCCATTGAGATCCCAATCTAAAAATTCGTACAAACACAGATGAAATACACAAGAATTTTTGAGAATTTTTTCAAAAAAATTCATTGTACGTTTTTCGAGAAATTTAAATTTGAAATTTAAATTTCCTTTTTTGAAAAAGAAAATTTTTATCAAATTAGTCATGTTGCATATCAGATTAAGCGGCAACTAACGTACTTTAAAATGCCATTTATCAAATTGTTCTATCTATATTTGGTACCGAGTTATGGTCCCTTTTATGTACCCTTATCCATGGAAAAACGAGGGTTTTTCCAAAGTTCAAAGTCTCATAAATAAAAAAATAATAGAGATAAAAATCCAAAAATTGAGACTTTTGATTACCTCAAGGGGTACAATTGATGAGCCAAATGTGAAAGAAATACAAAAATGTAAGGTAAAAAACGTTGGATCACTTGACATGGAATGACCCTATAGAAAACATTTTTAGTGAGATATACAGGGTGTCCACTCCAATCGTGGACCAATAGCTAATTTCTAAACCGTTAGAGATACGCATATAGTTTATTTAGGAAAAAATCTCCAAATTATGAAAGGAATTTTGGGTCTGTTCAATGTTTTTCAAAAAATCAAATTTTGAAAGAGTTACGAAATTTAAATTTTTATACAGCCCCCCAGTCCTATCAATCATATTTAGTAAAACATTCTTGACACTGTAACGTTTAAAACTAAAAAAAAATCACTCCTCTACCACAAAAATTGACCGAGTTATGACGTTTTGAAAAATTAAGATTTTGCATTATTTCATGACGTCATCGAGAGATCGCTTAAGGGACCATATGCGAAATCCTTCAAAATCTTGATTTTTCAAAACGTCATAACTCGGTCAATTTTTGTGGTAGAAGAGTGATTTTTTTTTAGTTTTAAACGTTACAGTGTCAAGAATGTTTTACTAAATATGATTGATAGGACTGGGGGACTGTATAAAAATTTAAATTTCGTAACTCTTTCAAAATTTAATTTTTTGAAAAACATTGAATAGACCCAAAATTTCTTTCGTAATTTGGAGATTTTTTCCTAAATAAACTCTATGCTTATCTCTAACGGTTTAGAAATTAGCTATTGGTCCACGATTGGAGTGGACACCCTGTATACTGCAACTGTTGAATTAACGTTTTTCTTTTATTTGACTTTTTTTGTTGAAATGTGAAACACCGTTATCGAAAAACATTTCTAAAGCAAAACAAAAGCAACGATGTTTAAAAAACGTTGCCCTTGAATCATCGGTAGTAATTTAAAAAAAAAATCAATACGATAGATATTGCAACTACGAAAGAGGAATCTTTTTTATTGCATATTTTTATTGCTTTTTGCTGAAGTGTAAAACAGACATCGAAAGGAAAAAAACATCGAGCGCGAAACAGTGATCATTAAGATATCGACCTTAAAACACATCGATGGTAACTATCAAAAACGTCTTCTAACGAGATTGATAGTGTAACGGCTGATTAACGATTTAACTTTTGGCCGCATATCTTGATGATTTTTTTTTTGCTGAAATATAAAACAAAGAATAATAATGAAATAAATAAAATTTAAAAAAAAATTGCGAAAGCAAATTAGAAATATTTTAGAAACATCGAGAGTAAAACGTCGATGATAATCATAAAAATGTTTTCAAAGGAGATTAACTGAAACTTCTAATAAAGCATGAAAACTTCTCAATACGTCTGCATATCACATATTTTTACCAAGCTTTCTTTGCTGGATTATAAAATATCGACATCGAAAAAAACATCGAACCCAAAACATCGATATTGGGAAAACATCGACCCTCAAACATCGATGGTAAAAACATCGATATTTTAGCAAAATCATCGATGTTTCCAAAACATCGACATGGATGTCGCAGCCCTACTATCTATCCTCACGTGCAAAATTCAAACATAGTGCTGAAGGAAAGTTTCCAAGAACACTGCTTAAATGGTAACTACTAGTGATCAAACACATGACTTTCAGACCTACGGATACGTAACAAGTACATACTGCGCATGTACTACTCGGTAACTTTGTGGCAACGTTGAGCCTCAAGCCTGGGGAGTGCCAATTCTAAGTCCGATACCCTATCAACTGGACCAAGGCCTAGGTTTACTAATTTTTAACAAATTTATATAAAAAATAATACTGAGCTGTAAAAAATGAATGCTGATTTTACAGTATAATGCAGCTAATTTTATAGTAATATACTGTAAAAATTGCTAATTTTACAGTAATAAACTGTAAAATTGCTAACTGCGCAGTAGTAAATTACAATTTCTAATTTTACAGTTTATTACCGTGCATTTTACCATTTTAAACTAAAACCTCTGCTGCCAATATTATATTGTTGCTTTTATACTGTAGTACAGCAAAATTTTACGGCAATAAACTGTAAAGTTTTTATTTACAGTAAGAAACTGTAGCATTGCTAGTGTTACAGTTTATTACCATGCATTTTACAGTTTTAAATTGGAACCTCTGCTGCCAGTATTATACTGTAAAAACAGTACATTTTTTGCAGTGTACCCTATTGTACTGTTGTAGCTGCGTAACTACAATAAGAAAAAACTGATAAGAATAATCTTCATGAGCAAAAAGTTCTAGCTAAATTTAATTTTGTGATTCTAATATAGTACAAATGAAATACCACAAGCGGTATGCCTTATTGAGCCCGAATTCCCAGAAATAACTAAAGGACATGTGCCATCCATCATTTCTGTCATCAGTCACGGGTGCGATTTCAATACTGACAGATATTCCAGACTTCATAATGCATGTCAAGTCAAGTGATAAGATTTCTTCCACATTCGGTGACAAATTCTTCGTGAAGGTTTTCGTCTTCTACAACTTCGAACAAATCATTAGTCCTTCACGTTGCTAATAATAGAGAATTACAGTGTAAAGCAGTAAAAAGTTTTGATTTAGATACTCGTTTGAATAGAAAGAGAATGGCAATAAAAAATACAGAAGAATTTCTTTGTTTACTTTTTTTTCTTAATGTAAATATTTCTGTCGTTTTCAGTATTTTATTTTCCCATCATCATAAACGTTTAGAACTTCTCAGGAAATTAAAAAATAAATGCAATCGACATCTATATACATAAATGGCTACTTCTGTATGCCCAGGATAATCTTCAAAACTACTGGACCGATTTTAACAATTTTTTTCACCCAAGATAGCTACATTAACAGGACTCAGGATAGGCTATAATTCATTTCTAAAACACTTAAACAAGTTGCAATAGAAAACAGTAAATTTCATGTAATTTACCTATTAAATGATTAAATTTTACACCCATTGTAGCAGAAATTTGCTGCCTTACAACAACAATATTCTTAACCGACGAAAACACGGAGGAGGTGCTCTAGTCGACCGGTATATTTTTTTTTAATGTATGACCACGCATAACTTTTTACTGAATAGTCCGATTTGTAAAAAATTTTTTTTTTGTTTGAAAGGGTACACCTTCCTGGTGGTCCCATGGTCCCATGAAGCAGGGTTTGAGAACGGTAATTATGGAAAACAGTAAATTTCATGTACTTTCCCCATTAAATAATGGTTAAACTTTTAAAACTCAATTTTCGAAGGCTTTCATCAATCCAATCCAGTATTTTGTGTATCAATTCAACTCCAGGGCAAACAGCTGGAACTGCTAATATCATTTCCGCGTTTTGTATTGAATATTCAAGGCTCATCTCAAGCCCTGTAATGTGATCCCATGGTCTCATGATGCGGGGTTTGAGAACGGAATCTTGAAGAAATTGAGGGAAATCTTCAGAATTCCGTTCATGCGCATACTCTTTGCGATCATGAACGGAATTTCATGGGCGCACTCTTTGCTATGTCGCTCGCTGATAGAGTGGTTTTACAGTAAAGACGCTGGGCTCTCATTGGCAAGAGCATCAGTTCGATCCTCGAGCGAGTCGGTGGATTTTCAAGCTTCAGAAAAAAAATGCAGCGTCTACGTCATACGCTTATGCGGCATGCAAACCGCAGTTTTACTGATGGAAAATATTTATTCCTGATTTCCCCAATTTTTTAAAAAATATATTTCCAAGCTTCCATCAGGTTCCATCACCTTAACTTTTAAAGGTTAAATTTAGTGATGCACTAATAATGAATCGGCAGTAAATGGCCACTTTGCAGATTAACCTGTTGGTCAGTTTTATCCGTATAATCGGCTGAAAACTTGTATTTTAAATATGCTTTAATTAAATCCCAGAAATTAACACAATTTTTTTTTAGTGACAATCGTTTAAAATTTTGGACGCGTTAATAAAGTGAGACGAAGCGTCATGATGGCAACATGACACTCTTCCGAGTATACATTTACACTGAAAAGAATGAAATAAAAATAAAATTTTATAAAAAAAAAAGTAAAACCGACTTCAAAAACTGAAAATTGCTCTAAAAAGTAAAAAATGATCTTATTCTTTGAACACCATCGATACTACTTTTAAACATGAGTTTTGAAGTCGGTGCCGAAACAGTTAATAAAATCATTCGTACCCATTGATTGTACCATTTGATTGATTTTTCCTCTCAAACAACACTTGAAATTGATTATGAAACATTTAAGGTTTTTATTATGAAACATGTAACCGAAGAATGGGCACGAATGATTTTATTAACTGTTTCGGCACCGACTTTAAAACTCATGTTTAAAAGTAGTATCGATGATGTTCAAAGAATAAGTTTATTTTTTACTTTTAGAGCAATTTTCAGTTTTTTAAGTCTGTTTTACTTTTTTTTATAAAATTTTATTTTTATTAGTAATCGTAATGGAAATTTTGAACCAAGGCTTTTCTGGAGTAAGTATGAAATTTATTGCTTTCTTAGGATTTTCATATTCATCTATGCCAATAATCGCCAATGGGGCTAATTAAAAAGGGAATTGATTTTGGCATGAGACACCAGAAGTCAGGGATCAACGGCTATAACATTTAAAGATTTAATATTTACCCAAACATTATTTATAACTTGCATTTGTATTTAGGGTGTGTAATACAGTTTTTTTTTAGTTTATCCAGACAGAAAAAATGCCATTACTTACAGAAATAGCCGCGCACATTTATATAGATGTGCACTTTAATGTTGAAAAACTTATGAGGGAGCTTCACGAAAACACCCTACCCAGCAAAAGCCTTGGCAGTGCCGGGTACCTGGCAAGTTGATTGAATTAAATTTAAATAGTAAAACATTGTATGTATCCCAATTATTCAGTAAATTCAGTAATATGAGCTGCTTTAACCCTCCGTCGGGGGCACCCGGCCTAAGAGGCCACTCATATATTTAACTCCCGTCGTTCATTTTTCAATGCTAATGCAAAAAACTGGTCGACTGAATAAGGCAAGAGCGGGCGGATGAACTGGCCAAGAAGGGCTGTTACTCCGACAATCCTTCCTCTTCAGAACTTACCTTTTCAGAACACCAATCTATTGTAAATTCTGCGATTTTGAAGGAGTTCAAGATCCCTCCCTATCATGAATGGTACGCTGGCAAAGAGCCTGGCTCTTCATTCGCCCTCAATTGTGGCAGATCATCGAAAACTGCAATTTCTAGATTAGCAAGCGGCCACACAAAGAGTCTCTCATTCATTGAGGGCAGGAAAGTCTTCGACGTCTGCTCTAAATGCAAACCCAGCAGGCTTCTCCAGAGCACATCCTGGACTGTCTAGGACTTTGCAAAGAAGATATCTTTGAATCACCTCTTCTTGTCCTCGATGTTCTCCGGGTGCTGTGCCACTTTTGGTAAGTGGAGGGAGAAACTAATCCTTGCCGGCCTCTGAAGCCAGCTGCGCCCGACGGACGGTTAAAAGTAGACTAAGTAATTAAACAAAACTGAAATAATGGAGGGTGTTTCCTTGTTTTATAATACATGGGATTTGTGTTGTATGTTTTATGAATATCCTAAAATGTGTAACTTAAGATATTGAATGTTTTACTGAATGTAGTGTGAATATTGCGAGATAAGTACAGAGTAATCTACTTTTAGAATGTTCCTCATATAATGCAGTACTAGCGGGCTTAATTTATGGTAGTACAAATTTAGTACAAATAAAGCGTTCAGATCGCTATTATTGTTTTGATTCTTATACTTCGTAGGAGATATTTCGATAGTTGTAAATCTGGCATGAACATTTATTTTTTGGTTATAATTATACTTTTTTGGTGAACCTTTACTCTCTGTTTCTTTATGGTAACCCTATCTTCGTTTACGTTGTCTGACGAAAAATTTGTAACTACTTTGATATAACCCCCCCCCCCCCCAAATCGGAAAATTTGCGACCTTTTTTTCTCGCCAAGGAAAATACCTGTTTTTGTTGTTGCCACAAAAAATGTCGCCACAAAACTTAAAAAAAAAAAAAAAACTCAAGAAATAGTACAAAATACGAGAAAATACCAAATTTAGCAACAGCAAATACCTTTAAGCTTAAAAAAACAAAATTGGCAACACCAAAATAAGAAACAGCAACCCTAAAAAGTCCGTAAAGGAGTGACAGATTTGGCGCGTAATTTTGGGGGAGGGGCGTATATCAAAGTTATACCAAAAATTTCTCTCTCGCAAGCATTGATGCCAAACATTTGACGCTAATGGAAAGAGACCGACAGCTTCCCAACTACCGAAATCTCCCAGCTTCGTAGTTGGCGACATTCACGAACATAAATTTCTAAATTTTAGCTATCACACACTCTTGTAGATATCGGCAATTACCTTAAGTATTTTTTCTTTTGTCATCAATTTAGAAAGTAAACAAGTCGCCAAACCAATTAGAGCCTACCTTCAACGGAAAAGTACGATTACGATTTTGCTTACTATATGTATGCAAAAGAATAATGTGACGCACGTGTTTCTACATCTGTGTTTGTATATTTCAATAATTGGGAGTTTGACGCCGTTGCCGAATTTAGAGCAATAGCTCACTAGAATTAAAATTTACGGTAAAATCCTACTTTACGGTCCGGATTTGGCGATTTTTTTCAGACTGTAGCTTAAGGTTGCAATCATTTAGCTTAAAATCGCCAAACAATCCAATCATCCAATCATAATTCTGTGGTTGCCAGATTTAATAATTTATCGCCGGACCTTAAACTAGGATTCATCCAAATTTACAGCCAAATAATAGAGGATTTCGACGATTAAAATGTTTAACAAAACTTTAAACTGTAGCCCAGTTTTAGTGCCAAACATTTTTTCGGTCTTGTTGACATCGCCAAAATAAAAATATTATTGCGCAGTATTTTACGACAGCCACCAAAATCTCAACTATCGAAATATCCCAGTCATTGTTAGTAAAACTATTTTAATCGAAAGAAATATCTAACATTCCATATAGATTCTTGTATCAGTGAATTACTTTCTACACTGCTTTAAAACACCTGAACTTTCAAAATGAACAACCTTTTCCCATGAAATATGTCAGATTTAAACAGGTTACTTGTAATCATAGTAAACTTTGATTATTAATGTGTATTAAACTTCAATTTCTGGCAGATATTTATGCTATGAATTAATTTACTCTATTTTGGTCACACAGATAAGTTTCCAAACGGTACATTTGTATTTACAATGATGATTGTTTCTCATATTTTTGCATTGTCAAAGCAAGTCCTTCCTTTGTTATAGTTATGATCGACACATTTACCGCATACATGAAAAGGATACCGTGGTATTTCGTACCATATTTCGAAACATTCTGGCAATTCCGTAACGTTCTTTGAAAGATGCTTACTAAATTCTATTCTCTTCATCTTTTTCTTCACAAACTCTGCAATTCCTTCTTTTGATTCAACACAAAACTTCTCTCCAGACCTAAACTTTTTACCAGGAATATGACCAGTATATCCAGCAGTTATATCGCGTCGTAACAAAGAATGGGGAACGGTAAGTTCGTGGGCAAAAACATACGCATCAGCATTTGATATTTCTTTCACATTATTTTGACTTGCACAATCGATTACATTATTGGTTTTAAAATTCGCCATCTGCTAATTACTGAATACTTAAACCTTGTTAAGAGGAACGATGTCAATCTCTTTATCTGCATACAAATTAAAACAAAAGAAAATCATTGATTGATTGAAAACTCAAAGAAATTTTCATAGCGTGCCACATGCGAAAAAACTTCACTAGGCGTTAAATTCCGTCATTTTCCGCGTAGTTCTGCTATATCTCATAGATGGCAGCACGAGTGAATTCCAAAATTTTTAAATGCGATTTTTACAGAATTTACGAAAAAAATATAGATTGACATTGTGTATGAACTATTTCTGGAATACAAAAGTGGTCAATTAAAAAACAAATCTCCTGACAAGTTAGTTTCGAGATTTTTGAAAGTAATAACACAAATAACGGGATTAAGGAAATTAAGGATTAAGGAGATTAAGGAAATTGAAAACTAACTTCAAAACAACGTTTTGAAAATGAATGAAAATTTTTGAACTTGGTTTTTACTTATTCACTTATTTTTTCGGCACACAAAGAAAATACATGCATACATAAAAACAAAAGGAATTTTAGTTTATATTGTTCATAAGAATAGTAACACATAAACAAATTAATTTATATATTTTTTAAGGTGATTGCGAAATCAACGACAAAAATATGGATTGAAACTCTGTTGTAACTGTTTTTCAAACACGAAAGGGGTCAAATTCGTAAATAAATCTTTTAATGGTCATTGCTTTTCCTGAGAGAAGAGGGCAGGATTAAAACTATTAAAATTTGATAACACTACAAGTTAGATTTGAGATTTTAATTAGAAATTACACAAATAACTTTTAAAAATATGACATAAAATTGTAAAGATAATTTTTGGACTTCAAAATGGGTGTAATTAATGAAATAACACTTCAGATCCAAATTTTGCTGTTTTCAGCGGTAAGGGAGGGGGGGGGGATGTGACTGAAAAAGTAAGCTCAAAACAACATTAGGAAAAATGGATGAAAAACTTCGACTTAATTTTTTTCCTATTCACTTTTTTTCCCGGCACATGAAGCTCATACGTGGGTACATTACGAAGCATTGAAATAATGACACTTCCGATGAAAAATGTCTAACCATGCAAAATGATCAACAAAAATTCATAACACAAAAATAATTTATTTTGATGAAAAATTTTAAAGATTAAATGAATAATAAATTTCAGTGCAAAATATAACTTTTAGATATGTAAGTGTCATAAGGATATAAAGTTTTAAATTTTTCTGAAAAACAAAAACATATGAAATAAAGTTAAAAGAAGAAACTTTAAGTTAAAAAATTAGCGCACACGTGTTTCAGATTTGCAAAGATTGCGAATTTTTAATGCTCTGATATTTTACAAACACTTCAACAGTTTTTTATTTTAAACTTTTCTTTCTTTTCTCTTCAGTACATAAACTATATCGCCCATGTGTAGTAGTGGCACAACGCAAAATACAAAATAAAAATACTGAAAAAATAAATAAATAATAACAAAAAATAAATAAATGAAAAAAAATAAACCCACGACTTTTGAACAAAAAACAAGTGTCCATGAAAATACATTCTTTTCTGCGGAAAAAAGGGAAATAAAAAATTAATTTGAATTTTGACAGCTCGAATTCAATTATTGTTTTTCGCAGTGACGAATTGCGTAACTATGTCACCAAATATCCAAAATCAGAATAAAGAGTAAAATCAAACTTAAGCAATTTTAAGAAAGAAAAAATAGTATCGGTACACCTAAGACATCAACAAAAATTAACTTTATTGTGATATTAAATAAATGTTCATCCAAGTTCATAAAAATATTCTTACCTGCAACGCTGGAAAATACCACTTCATCTTCGACATCAGATTGAACATTGTGAAGAAATTTTATATGTGCTAAAAAATCTGCCCGAAAGCTCGTTTCATAATTGCAGTCTTGACACCTATAATGACCTTTCTTGCATTCGTGCTTATTTGAACTTTTAAGAACAACAGAACATTTTTTTTTTTTTTTGTGATTGTAAAAAGCAGATTTTTTCAAATTTGCCCCACACGGGCACTTGTACTCTTTTGATGAATTCATTTCTCAAACATGCTAATACCTTTTTTCAACTGAGAAGTTAGGAAAAATTTTTCGCCGAAATATTCCCGCTAAATTAAAGCAGAACAAAAATGAACGCTGCTGATTGGACAAAGGTTAATGCGCGCGGCACATCCCCCCCCCTACCTCCAAATATATGGCAGATAAGAAAAAGAAAACATCGCAGGCAATAATACTATATTAATCAAGCATGAAATCTAATGCCTCGTATCATTTTGCAATGTTTTATATTTTTCATCAGAAATATCATTGCTTCAATGATTTCTTATAACCTAAACAAAAATTATTTTTATTTTAATGTTTGCACGTTTAAGTTCACGAAATAGTTCATGCATAATTTCAATGTATATTCTTTTCGTTAATTTTGTAAAAATCGCATTTAAAATTTTTGAAATTCGCTCATGCTGCCATCTATGAGATATGGCAGAACTACGCGGAAAATGACGGAATTTAACGCCTAGTAAAAACTTCAGATTGCTGAAATTGTTGTTGCCATTTTTGCCCTTCATGCGCTAGTTTTACATTTATTATTTTCTTTTAATTTTCAAGCACTCTCATATAATTGGAAAACTGATTTCAATGGACTAATCTAAGAAATACTGAAGGCATCTAACAAGTTATTTCGTCACATCGGGAATAAAACAGATAAACCAATAAAATATATTTAATTACTTCACTTTAAAGCAATTTAAATTCCAACTACATTTCCGCTCCTAATTAGTTGCTGTCCGATAAACAGCAAGATGTTGCAATTACTTACAATTCATTAAAAAAGAATGTCTGAAACAATTTTGAATTGCCCTGAATCGAATCCGTGAAATGTATAGTCCGTTTGGAGAATGGTATTTCAACATTTGGGTAGAGATCAAATGATTGTCGTAATTAACCAATGAAAGATAGCTGAAAGATAAATTCAATGAAACGCAACTCCGACGCTCTTTAAATCCATATCAAAATTGCTTTCTCGTGAAAAGGAATTAACTTGTTGAATCTTATATTTTCAAAACAGTAAAAATGTATAATTGTGTTATTGATTTAAACACTAAACAGCGCTTCACATCAGTGTAAAACTCAAGTTTCTTTTGAAACTATTAAACAAAAAATAGATAAAAAGTGCTTGTTTAAAAGTTACATGTTTCAATTAATATAAATTGATTTCTCATTGATTTAGGCGGCTCGAGACGTTTCCTTTCAAAGATATACGAGGTGTTTTTTAACCCACTAAGTTGAAGTTTTGCTAATGAAGCAAATTGGAATTATTTTTTTTTCCCTAAAAAGGCTCTTTACTTCTTACCTCGTGTTTTAATTTGTTTCATAAGTTAGATCAAATGCCGACCATTGGTTGATTTTTCTTCAAAATGCCTTTAATTTCCTTCTCTTATTTCCTTCGGACTATTTGCATCTCGAAGGTAAAATGGTAAAAAACTATACATTGGTACAAGGACATTTCCTAAACAGATGTCTACTATTGTGCAATGAGTTACCGCCCGTAAGCCAGGGCTGAAGCAGAACCGAAGCAAATGCACCCACAGCTCGATCATAGCATCCTAAGACTGCAGTTTCGCCCTTATTATGGGCTCCTCAGTTAGGAATAGCCAATGATCGAGCCGGAGGCAAAAATCCTCTTAATGTAGATAAGATAGCCAACAAACTTTTAGATAAAGTGAATTTATCTTACCAGCGAGCGTCCGCAAACTATGGTGCGGCTCAACTCGAAATTTGAAGGCAAAAGCTGGGTATTGTGCAATGAGTTACCGTCCGTAAGCCAGGGCTGAGGCAGAACTGAAGAAAATGCACCCACAGCTCGATCATAGCATCCTAAGACTACAGTTTCGCCCTTGTTACCCACTTTATCTACCAGTTTGATGGCTATCAGCTACATTAAGAGGATTTTTGCCTCCGGCTCGATCATTGGCTATTCCTAACTGAGGAGCCCATAATAAGGGCGAAACTGCAGTCTTAGGATGCTATGATCGAGCTGTGGGTGCATTTGCTTCAGATGTCTACTATATTTTTGTTTTCTCTATGTTATTGTTGGTTAGCTAATTAATAGGAAATATCCTCATACTTTCCTTGCTTGTTTCAATGCATTATGCCTGTAATTCCGTTAGAATTGGCATTTTTGATCCCTCGAGATAGGTGTCAAACTTAGTAACAAAGGCATGGGTCCTATTCGTTACGTTCTCTTTTCTGTTTTTTTTTTTTTTTTTTTTTTTTGAGTGTGCGCGTGATTTTAATTTATACAATATTTCTCTTTTTCCCTAATTTCCAGTAATTGTAAAAGAAAGACGAAAAAAGCATAAAAGGGGGTTTAGTGCAAAATAAAAAAATTCAAATAAAGTTTTAAATCGACAAAATAAATATTGAACAATCAAAGATTGAAAAATCGGGTTTTAAGAAAAGGTAAATTTGTCTGTCGGTCTGTAGGTTTGTCTGTCTGTCGGTCTGGCTGTCGATCCCCTCTCCTCCCGTAATAACTTTTGAGTTAACCGTCCGATCTAAGCAATTTTTTTTTTTGAAAGACCGCGGCGAGCACATTTCATTCCTATATTTCACTTTTTTGTTCTAATTATTTTCAGTTCAATTTTGAGCAGTTCAAAAAAACTTAACAGTAACTAACTACGAGGAAATAAAAGGAGGGTACTAAACTACGAGGAAATTAAAGACCATTATAAATCCTGAACTGAAAGACGGAATTCCTTCAAACTTCGTTGGAAATAGCTCTTGCTGAATGCATGGATTTTTTTTTTACTATTTATTTTTTTAAGCTGTTTTAAAGCTATTTTCAAACAACAACAATTCAAAAATCTTTAACAGTAAAGACAGCATGAAAAAAAAATTCTGTCAAAAATTTGGACAGATTCTGAATAGTCTCATTTTTTTATTTCAAGAGTTAGAAAAAACTTACTAATAAAAATTGAAATAACTACATCTCGTAGATTTAATATAGACGCAAATCATAAATAAATTGGACTGAATCAAAATAAATTTTTGCAAAGTTCAAATCATTTTACCAGCACTGCGGAGTCTGTTTGAAAATGAATTAGAATTGTTTTTTTTTTTTTTTTTTTTAATGGCAAGGCAGGTTACAATTATAAAAAAACAACAATTGTGAAACAACCGAACAAGTTTTAACAAAAGTAACATTTGACCGAAGTCATTGCCTCAGGCGTTCTCTAGCTCTCCAATACAGGGTAGTCTCGGAGTCGGAAGAACCGCGCAGTGCCCCGCATCGACGCAGATGAGCTCTATTTAAAGGTTCTCCAATGTCACATAAAGAACAAAGAGGAGAGTCAACAATGCCAATTCTATGGAGATGATCATTTAGGCAGTCATGTCTCCTGTCACTAACCGGAACGTCGCCACTGCCTCACGTCGAGGACGATCGGGAATGATAGCGAGATCTTCGGCACTCCAGGTCTTCTGTTTAACACGATCTTGCATTAGGGTTTCGAATTTCATTTTCAAATTTTGTTTCCAAAAGAGCTTTTTTGAGTGAAAAGACAGCCCAGAAGCATTTGATTGCTGTACCATTGCTGTACCTTTGCGTGCGAGAAGATCTGCCTGATCGTTCCCATAAATGCCGCAATGACCAGGGATCCATTGTAGCTTAATGTATTTGTCTCTTTGACTAATACAACGCATCAATTCTCGGCATTGTAGGACCTCAACAGATATAGGAGCTTCAACGGAGCCAATAGCTTGTACGGCTGCCTGCGAGTCCGAGAGTAGGACAACCTTTTCGAATTTTTGAAGACAGTCCAGGAGTTTCTCCAATGCGATACGGATGGCCTCTACCTCTCCATCAAAGGCAGTTCTGTTTTTTCCAGCAGACGCAGAAATGAAGAAGAGTTTGGAAAAGACTCCAGAGCCTGCAGATTCACAGCTTACCGAGTATGACCCATCCGTATACACATGCAGCCAGTCTTCTTTCGGATATTCAGTATAGATGGTCTCCAAAGCAGAACATCGGAGAACTTGCGGAGCAGTATCCTTCTTGAAAACTTTATTCAGGAGATTAAGATCAAATTCAACTTCGTAAATCTCTAAAGGATTTATGAGCCTCATAATCTTTTGTGGATTTTCTTGTAGCTCATCTTCCTGAAAAATATCGAACACCTTTTGAATAAATCCACACTGCGTCTTTAGATTTCTAGTATGAATTTGATAGTTAGCCCAGATGAATTAGAATTGTTGTCCTTAAGATTCCGACTATGCCTCCACAGATATGGCATAAATTTTGGGTTCGGAAAAAATGATTGAATCCTACTCTTAGAATTTAGAGGAATTGATTCCAACTCAGTCTCCTGGATTCTAACTCCACAACTATTGCAGAAATGGAGGCTCGGAAAAAAACATATTAACCCATTAATGCCTGACATTTTTTTTTTTGCAAAAGATATTTTGCATACTGGTTACAAAGTGTTTAATGGACAAGAAAAATAATTTAAAAAAATATTATGTAAAAAATATTTTTTGTATTAAGGAAAGAAAAATCGTCCCCTAAAAGTTACGATAGATCCCAGAGTGTGCATGCTTTTTTTACTGAATTTTTTTTTCTGCCCGCGATATAATATTTAAAAAGACATTTTATAAGAAGAAATAAAATCAGCAATTAACATAAACTGGGAAGCTGGGAATAACTTTAAAAACTTAGCTTTTTTTTTTTTTTTTTTTTTTTTTGAGATTGTGAACGATGTCATTTTTGATAAAGATCATATTAAAACTGCTACAGAACACACTTCACAATGGTTATGTGCTGCAAGCTGTTGATAACGAGTTGAAACAATGCCAAGGTACTAATTGAACACTATTATTTGTTTGAAATGTTCATTTTGGGGAAATTCAGACCCTTTTTTGGACCGTCCCTAAAAAGGGACGCTAGGCATTAATGGGTTAATGTATCTCATTGAAATGACAACTAAAGACACATTTTTGTTCATAAAATGTAACAAAAATATTGCTAAGCAAAATTTCTTTGAAGGGCCTATGGGCCGAAAATGACTTTTTTTTTTTTATTTCAATGATGGGGAATGCGGTAAAAGGTGTATTGGAGGGAGCAAAGTGCACAGAAAAAAATTTGAAATTTTTCGATCAAATTCTTGATTTGCCGCAAATACGTTGAAGTTTGGAAAAAAAAATGCAGTTTTTTCGAGAATTTTAGTAAAAATTAAAAAAAAAAAAAAATCTATTTTCGATAACGGGTAGGACGAATAAGGTGCCATTGGAGACACAGAAATTCCATTAAAAAAATTGAGGTCTGTGGTATAATTCCTTCCTTTTCCACAAGTGCGTAGAGGATTTGGCAATTTTCGGTTTTTTTTCTACGTTTTGAATTAAATTTCGTCAAAACATTAAAATGCTGTTTTCTCCGTACTTATCTGAAATAACTACATTGTTTGCAACTTATGATGCATTTTTAGATGTTAGCTGCTAATTTTAAAATAATTTCTTAAAAATGTCAAAAAACTGAATTTTTTCCAAACTTCAAAGAATTGCGGCATATCAAGAAATTGACCAAAAAATTTCAATTTTTTTAGGTGTACTTTGCTTTTCCAATGACAATAACCATCATCGAAATTAAAAAAAAAAAAAAAGTATTTTTCGGCCCACCCTACGATGCAGGCGCGGATCCAGAGAGTGGGGTCATGAGGGTCATGACCCCCTTCTCCCGAGCATTTATCGCATAAAACTGCATTTTTGGCAACTAATATTACGGAAAAATTACCAAACACCCCCCATTTTCGCACAAAAATTGCACTTTGAACCCCCTTTTTCCGAAAATAACCCCATCCTTCACCAGAAGCTGGATCCGCCCTTTGACCTATGACTTCTTAACATCATTTAAAAAACTTGACTCATTGTATGCGTTCGAAAAAGAAAGTTTTTATGAATTGCTAGCAAAGCATACGTACTTTGAGTGAAAAACCATCTCGGGGATAAACTACTAAGTATGAAACTCATCAGTCTCTACAAATAAAGCGGAGATGAACGTGTTTAAACACTCAAATAAGTCATCCCTTCATTAGAGTTTGTTTCAGACACTCACTTCATTTTCATATGTAAACGACGAAATTATGAAGATGGTTAAACTATGCTAATGAGCCAGACATGAGCTACTGCTGGGAGGTCAACAATTCAAAGTATAAGTGAAAACTTACTAGGTCATTTGAGCAGAAGGAATTGAACTTAAGTGGTTAATTTTCGCTTGATTCTGAAAAAATCGTTTTGAAAATAAGTGTTTTGGTAAGTGAAAAGTAATCAAAAATGCTTTGTTCTAGAGTATGATTAAAGTTTGAAAAGCGACGTAAATCGGTTGTTCTTAAACTTTTCCTTTTCGCGACCCAGTTTTCTATCATACTTTTTGTTGCGCAATGAGCCCCACCCCCTCCTCCCGTCCTCTTTTTCTTATTCTCGTCTCTGTTAAACTATATTGTGACGCTAACTAAGAATTTATTATAGATTTTATTCTTCTTCTTCTAGATAGAAATTGGTAGAAGTCAAATGACAGTCTTTAGTTCAGTAGGGGAATTTGAAGCAAAATGAAATGGTTCTTAAACATATAGTCGATTCCAGTCAAAAAATAAATACTTCTACAAATCAGCGGAAAAAGAGTGAAAATCATTTTAAAAAGTTGATACACATTTTATTTTCGTGGTTTTGGAAAAATATTTCTTGTTCTTATGAAATCATAAAATTCTTGTAACTCATTTTAAGTATTAATTGAGATACACTGATATCCAATGCAGTACTTATTTATGTCATATTAATCATGTTATAGTTTTAAATGCTCATTGCAATTTGTCAAATACACACGGGTTACTTATTCATTTATTTATTAAATCACTTACGTATTTCCTCGCTTATTAATTCATTTACATTCTTTTACTTATTTATTTACTTATTTTTTCATTCATTCACTTGTTTTCTTATTCATTCTCTATTTTATTCACTCACTTATTTCTTCTCGTAATATTAATTAATTTATTTATTCTCTTATTAATTTATTCGTTTATTTTTTTTCCATTTATTCGTTCACTTACACATACATTTAATGAAAATTACTGTTAATTGAAGGGCTTGCAGGATGAAGAGGTTATGTTACATTTAAAAACATAAACACTTTAGACAATATTAAGCAATGGATACAGGTAAGCAAATAAAACTTGGTGCGTCAAAAAGTAGATGTCATTAGACCAATTTCACACGCACCTTAACGACAAAACTAGAAAACAAAAAATCTGGTATGGGCCCCACACTACTTCCTTTTACGTGTAAATTTCTTAGTAGTTGCCTTAAGTGTCAAAAAAAGTGCTTGGAGTGAGCAAGGTAACAATTCAAATATTTACTTCCCTAATCTGCCACGAAACAATGCAAAAAATATTTAACAATGGTTAATTTTCTAAATATTTTGCTGATTTTAATATCATTCAGTGAATTTTTCGCAAAATATCGCCAATAGCGCCAAGTTGAACTCAAATTCAAAAAAAAATTTTTTTCGCCAAATTTGTCGCCAACTTGGCGATATGTCGCCAAGTTGACGTCAAACACTTGGCGAGCAAAAGCTTGGCGACATATTGCCAAGTGGTCGCGCCAATTCATATCACTTGAGTCTGCATCGAAATTAACACTGATTTACCCCAAAAAAGGGGGTAAAACACCCCCTTGAGAACATTCAAATGCAACCACAAGGGGAGGTGCACAACTAGACCATACTCAGAGCCTACATACCAAGCTAGAAGTTTCTACGGTATATAGTTTTTGAGTTATGCGAGCCACATCCGCACATACATCCGCACATACGTACATACAGACGTCACGAGAAAACTCGTCGTAATTAACTCGGGGTGGTTGAAAAGAATTTTTCGGCTGCTTATATGTTGGTAGGTACATATGCACGTGCTGACAGGTCGAAAAAACTACTGAACATTCATTCGGGGGTGAGCAAAATCAAAATTTAGACTCAAATTTGAGTGATTTTTTTTTCGCGATCACAATACTTCCTTTACTACGTAAAAGGAAGTAAAAAGCTGCAACAATTGCAAGAATAAAACTTTAAACTTTAATTACTCGCATTTTCTGTTTTGTCACATAACCTCTTCATCTCTCAAGCCCTTCAATTATCAAATAGAAAATGTTTCGTTACAAAAATATTTTATTTTTCACTTTGACCCATGGTTTTTCGACTTGAAAATTCTCTACCTTTGTTCAAAGGTACAAAATAATTGCCAAAAATGAAAAATATTATTTCAACGCAAGTTGTATTACAATATATGTATTATTCCTTCTTGATGTTCAATAAGTTTGGAAAAAAAATTAATTTCGATTTGGTAATTTTAAAACAGGTAAGTTATCTTAACTATTTCACTTTTTCCCACATTCCTCTAATTTAACTGAATTCCGTAGCTAAATTACGAAACAAACATTTAGTTATAAAAATTTAATCATTACAAACATTTGTCACAAAGCAGAAATTTACTTAAAAAACTGAATTCTAACATTTAGGAAACAAGCATTTTTTAATTTTTTAAAGAGATTTTGAGAAGTTTTCCATATTGTTTCAATATAATGTTCTTTCGCAGTTGCCAGAGTAAAAATAGTTCTAACTTAGAAATAAAGATGGCAGCACATATAAATTTTTGTCCGTATCTAAACCTAGAAGAGCAATGAAGTGGTAATTTCCGCATAGATGTGAAAAATGTACTAACTTCATTTTTTAAAGATAATTTAGAAAGAGCCAGCTATTGGAATCAACACGAAATGTAGAATTCTGAACATATCTCTTCTCAAAATGTTTTAATGAATATAAAAAAAATAGAAAAATCATGATTTTGTCTTGAAAGTCAAATGCTCTTCTTTTAACTTTGATTTTAAGTGAAATCTTAGTATTTTAGAAGTACATGGTTTGTCGCTATGATTTTTTTTAGTAAACTGATCATTAAAAATTTGCTTTGGTTTGGTAGACAAACGAAATTTGATGATAAATGGAGGGAACTATACTCTTCATAAATTATTTGTTTTCTTTCCTTCTTTCTTTTTTTAATTTATTTATTTCGCAGCTCATTTTTTTCCTTCATTCATTTTTATTAGTTTGTTTTTATTCATGTATTTTGAAGTGAATGATTGCAGTAGGAGGCGATAAATAATTATTTCTAAAACGGGAGGCAGAAAAATATCGAAATATTCCTTTTATTCATTAAATTTCATTGAAATGAAACAAATTTAAGTTCTAGTGCAACATTTAGATATCTTTAAGAAGAAAACAGTTACAATTTTTAAATTTTTGTAAATAATGTAAGACAATTAACAATTCAGATATTTACTTGGAGTAGGCGAGGGAAACATCCTGATTATTTATTTATTTATTTTATTTTATTTATTTATTTATTTATTTATTTTTTTGTTATTTTATTTCACTTATTTATATTTTTCAGCGACAAAGAATTGAAATTCGGTCTTATTAGAAAGGTAACTTTTTATGCAATCTTATGATATCCATTCTGTCGATTAGACATGGGTTCGTCGAGAATTTCAAATGAGGAAAAATCCCGCTAAATTAAAAACAAAATCAGTTGCCAGATCTTTGAAGTAAAATGTGGAGCTTAGGTGTGCTTAAAACGCTACTTAATGGTAACCCTTTTTTATTATCTTTAGGTTATGTTCATGAACCACTTTCCTTTTTTGCGGCGATAAATAAAAAGAAGGAAAATGCGTCTGCAAAGCCTCAAGCGAACAGAATTTTAACAACAAAATAAAACCATACATATGCAACATAACATTTACAGAACAGGACAATATTACTACTCCACACATAGTCACATATAGAATTTTTAAAATGTCTTGTTTTGTTTTGTTTTTTTCAGATGTATATTTTGCTAATTTCTTAAGCAAAAATCCAGGAGTTTTCAGATGTCAGAAGAATAAATGGCTAGTTTAAAATATCTTCGAAAAGTGCAATTGAAGAATAAATAGCTAATTGTAGTAAGAATTGAAAAAAATACCTTTGTGCTTGAAAAATTAAAAAGGAATAACTAACGTTTTGATATGAAATTAAATTTATCAACGCAAATATTTGTTATTGCAAATTTTGTGCGCTAAATCGTTGATTTTTCGTGTTTAATAGTAGTAGTTTTGTAATATAATAGGCTTTCATACATAATACACGAATTGAAATTTTTGTCTTATTTATTTAATAATATTCTTTTCATTTTACTTATTTACTCAACTTAACAAATCTTAACATATGTAGAAAGTAGGAAAGAAAAAGACAAGAAAATATGTCTGTTCATGATTAGTTTATTTTGATACACAAGTTTCTTTTTTTTTTCACTAATTTATTTATTTATTTTTTACTCATTGCCCCTTCATATTCTTTTAAATAATTTAAATGATGTTTGCTTGTTCCTATAAGATGTAAAAGTGGGCATTTTTTCTCGCTTACATTCACTAATTAGATTAGTTTTACTGTAATTGTGTGGTGGTTTCGTAAACAGGGGTGCCCACAGGGGGGGGATTATGGCACAAGTTGCGCCATCAAAATTTGGGGGGGGGGGGAGGTGATTTTTTTTTAACTTATTTATTTATTTGTCTATTTTTATTCATTTTATTTAAACTATTTATTTATTAATTTTTTTAATTTAAATTATTTACGGATTTTTTTTTTTGACAAAAAATATTCATTAGTTCATTTTTTTAATTTAAATTAATCTTTTATTTCTGTATTATTATTTATTTATTTACTCATTTATTTTGTGTATGCGAGTGTGTGTGCTTGGAATTTCTGAAAGGGGAAAAAAGCGATTCTATTCTATGCATAATTCGAACTTTAAAAAATAATAATACAGAACAAATAGTTATAATTAAAATAAATAAATAAATAATATTTAAAAATAAATAAATAAATATTTTTAAAAGCACAAGAGGGTTGTGAATTTTTTTTTTTTTTTTTTTTTGGGGGGGGGGGCGAATTTGCGCCTTTGATCTTGGGGCTGGGCGTAATAGTGCGGAAAAGTTGCGATTGGTGAAGACTTACAAAACAAAAAAAAATTTTTTGAAATCGGATAATATCTTCCGTTCCCGCAACGAGCCTGAAATTTTGAAAAAATGAAAATTTTCATGTGTTTTTAGCAATTTTTTAAAGTTTTTGTTTCAATGCTTATTTTAATGCTCTTGGACGGAAAAGTTACGATTGGTGAAGCCTTCTGAAATTTTAAAAAATATATTGAGATCGAATAATACCTTCTGATCCAGGAACAAGCCAGAAAAACCAAAAAATTGTAAATTTTCAGCTTTTTTGGGAGGGATTAAAAATTTTTTTAAAAAATGTTCTCATTTTTTTTCTTCTTTTTTACCCGGTATCATAGCGTAAAGAATTTTAAAAAGCACTATATTACTCTTAAACATTAATTTTTTAGGTACTGTCGTCCCCGCTTAATCGGATAACGGATAAACGAATACCCCGCTTATACGAATAAAATATCTTGGAACCGATGCCACAGACGTAATGTTAAAGATCCCCGCTTAATCGAATACCACGTTTAATCGAATAATATTTCTTGGAACCGACAGTATTTGTTTAAGCGGGGCCGACAGTATCTTCTAAACATGCAAAACTACCATTCTTTACAACAATGAAACACTTTCAACTAATAGAAAATTATAAAATATTTTCCAAAATTTCTACAATCCAACACAAAAACCCACTAAATAAGATACCCAATCGCAAAATAAACGCTAATTTTAATCACTAAACGATAAACAATTTTAGTGCCTAACTAATTATATACAATTTCTTAACCGCCTTTTGAAGTCTGTGCCTTCTATAAACTGTTAACTAACCTAACTGACTACCCTCAGAATCCTTTAATATTAATTTAATTAAAAACTAATTTTTGTTCAGTCTTTAAAATTAAACCTAGTTAGGTTAGGTAGTGTATAGAATGAGACTGCAAAAGGCAATTAAAAATTAAGAAACTAACATATAATGAGGTAGATATTAAAATAGTTTATCGTTTAGAGATAAAAAATATTGTTTATCTTATGAGTGAGTATTTTTTTCAGTGGATCTTTGTACTGAAAAAGTTCAAAAAATTTAATTAATAGGCATGGGTAAAAAATTTTATGTAAATGTTATTGATTATTTTTTGCTTTTTAGTTGCTTTAAGTTTGTTTAAGGTTATGTTGGTTCCTACAGTAACACAGTCCCAAGCAAAGTGGGGCAAGGTGTAGCAAAAATTAAGGATTGGAAAGCATTTGACAAGGAGAGGGCACTGCGGGGAAGGCAAAGGCATAGTTATGCCCCACACACCCCCATTTGCTTTATGCAAAAAATGTTAAAACACGTTATCATGAAAGCTGAACATTTGAAACACGATTGCAGAGAATTTTGTGCTTAAAAGGTTACTATAGAGCATCTTGGTGATGATTTTAGAACACATTTGATATGAAAGCCATAAATATAATGAATGTATTAGTCTAGAAGACAAAATAAATTTTAGATTTTGTTGATTTCTAATTTTTCATACACAAAATTATTTTTAAATAAAAAACAAAACCGCCATTGAAAAACAACCGGGAACTAAAAAAAAGTAATACATAATATTTACACGCATTTTCTTACCCATACCTATTAACCAACTTTGTTTAACTTTTTCAGAACAAAAATCCACTGAACAAAACACTCACTCATAAGATGAACAATATTTTTTAACTTTTAACGATAAATTATTTTAATACTTACCTCATTATATGTTAGTTTCTTAATTTTTAATTGCCTTTTCAGTCTCATTATATACACTACCTTACCTAACTAGGTTTAATCTTAAAGACTGAACAAAAATTAGTTTTTAATTAAATTAATATTAAAGGATTCTGAGGGTAGTCAGTTAGGTTAGGTAACAGATTTTAGAAGGCAGAGACTTCAA
Organism: Uloborus plumipes; assembly: GCA_038373865.1. Taxonomy (NCBI): domain Eukaryota; kingdom Metazoa; phylum Arthropoda; class Arachnida; order Araneae; family Uloboridae; genus Uloborus; species Uloborus plumipes. The sequence continues at coordinate 82,550 of JAXGGA010002247.1, forward strand.
AAGGCGGTTAAGAAATTGTATATAATTAGTTAGGCATTAAAATTGTTTATAGTTTAGTGATTAAAATTAGCGTTTATTTTGCGATTGTGTATCTTATTTAGTGGGTTTTTGTATTGGATTGTAGAAATTTTGGAAAATATTTTATAATTTTCTATTAGTTGAAAGTGTTTCATTGTTGTGAAGAATGGTAGTTTTGCATGTTTAGAAGATACTGTCGGCCCCGCTTAAACAAATACTGTCGGTTCCAAGAAATATTATTCGATTAAACGGGGTATTCGATTAAGCGGGGATCTTTAACATTACGTCTGTGGCATCGGTTCCAAGATATTTTATTCGTATAAGCGGGGTATTCGTTTATCCGTTATCCGATTAAGCGGGGACGACAGTACCTAAAAATTAATGTTTAAGAGTAATATAGTGCTTTTTAAAATTCTTTACGCTATGATACCGGGTAAAAAAGAAGAAAAAAAATGAGAACATTTTTTTTTTTTAATTTTTAATCCCTCCCAAAAAAGCTGAAAATTTACAATTTTTTGGTTTTTCTGGCTTGTTCCTGGATCAGAAGGTATTATTCGATCTCAATATATTTTTTAAAATTTCAGAAGGCTTCACCAATCGTAACTTTTCCGTCCAAGAGCATTAAAATAAGCATTGAAACAAAAGCTGTAAAAAATTGCTAAAAACACATGAAAATTTTCATTTTTTCAAAATTTCAGGCTCGTTGCGGGAACGGAAGATATTATCCGATTTCAAAAATTTTTTTTTTGTTTTGTAAGTCTTCACCAATCGCAACTTTTCCGCACTATTACGATTCGAAAATAAAAACTTTGTTTTTTTCGCTCCACCCTAATGGGCACCCCTGTTCGTAAATGTGATACACTCGCATGATACACACACTTCCTCTTTCTGCTATTTTATTTCTCACTCTACTGAACAAATTTTAACATCTAAAAATTATAAGCAGAAGAAATAAGAGAAAATATGTTTGTTCAGCATTAGTTTACTTCGATGATTCACACACGTGATTCCACTCTTGTCAATACCTTCGTCTTCTTTTGAAAGAAAACTTCACTCGATTTTCCTACACCAACTTATTGACCCCGACCACTATTTATGTTTAGTGGCAGCCTATTTGTTAAGTGTCTACTTCTGAATGACATATAGAATACGGTTTGCGGAAACGCGAGGCATAAAGTGAAAACAATTCAAGGTCTGCTTTGCGAGTCAAAGAAGTGCCCGAGAAGGAAAAAAGAGAAGGAATTCGTATTTTCCTCAACGATATTTCAACGGAAAATTTTTGAACCCTCAGATGGACAGCGACTTGCATGCAGAACTTGCGTTTTCACGATGTTCAAGACTTATATCTTTTTGGTGGTTCTGGTGACAAAAGTTTTATCTCAAGCAGACATCGCTGGTAATGTAACAGCGATTCCTGATGTTTTAGTAACCGAAACTTCTGTTGTTACTGAAGTGACTACTAATGCTGTCGCGAATTCAGATGTTTTAGTAACAGATACTTCTACTGTTGATAAAGTCACTGCTGGTAATGTCAGTGAGAGCCCAGATATTTTAATAACCGAAGCATCTGTTGTTGCTGAAGTAACCGCTGGTGCTGTTAATGCGAAGCCAGATATTTTGGTAACCGAAACTTCTACTGTTGCTAAAGTGACTGCTGGTAAGACAACAGTGAAGCCAGATGTTTTAGTAACCAAGACTTCTGCTGCTGCTAAAGTGACTGCTGGAAAGGTGACAGTGAAGCCAGATGTTTCAGTAACCGATTCTTCTGTTGTTGCTAAAGTGACAGATGATGTCAAAGATTTCGTCAACGAAACTGGCCCTCCGAAGCAAACTTACAAAGAGGCTGAAAAAGAAATTACTGATTTCATAAATTCTCTTCTTCGCAGTTTGTTACCTAAAATTATTGGGGGATCTGGAACTGCAAAATTGAGTCAAAAATGCACGGGAGCAATGATGAAAATTTTTGGGAACGTTCGTCGATTAAAAGGCTGGACACTGAAAAGTAAGTATATCTATATTTCTCATATATATAAAATAGCAATACATGTGTACTACGCCTTTTTTTCTCCGCATTCAAAGTTTTTAAATGATGACTTTTCACTTGGATTCTAATAATCTGGTTTGCTTCAAGGATAACCTTCTAAATAAGTAGTTTAATTATTTCAAATTTAATTTTGTTTAAATGGGTAAAAATTATACCCGCAATAAATTTACCTTTATTAACTTCGGATTAAATTAAATTTCAAGAAGTTTATTTTCTTGGTTAAAAATCTTAACCCTTAACTGTTGTGGTGGTGTATCGAGTCCTACATGAAACGGACTTGTGAGCTCAAAGGTTTTGTAATTTTTACGCGTATGGCTTTATTGTATACTAGCGGTACCCGCACGGCTTTGTCCGTGGTTTAAATTAAAAGTTCATTTGTAAAATAATTGATATAGCAGAAAAAATGCTCGAATTTAGTTGTAATTCAACTATAATTCCTTCAAAGTATGATATAAAAATGTGGTGTGGACCCCACGCTACTTATTTTTATGTGTAAACTTCTTAGTAGATGCTTTAAGTGCTAAAATAGTGCTTGGAGTGAGCAAGATAACAGTTCAAACATTTCTATCCCTAATTTGCCACGAAACAATGCAAAAAAAAATGTTTTACAATGATTAATCCCCTAAATATCGCCCATCATTCAGTGGATTTTTCGCAAAATATCCCCAATAGCGCCAAATTGAGTCCAAATAAAAAAGAAAACAATTTTTTTCGCCAACTTGGCGATATGTCGCCAAATTGGCGGCAAATACTTGGCGACCAAAAGTTTGGCGATTTATCGCTAAGTGGTCGTGCCAATTCATTCGCTTTTGTCTGCATTGAAATGAATACTGATTCACTCCATAAAAGGGGTAAAACACCCCCTTGGAACATTCGAATGCAACCCCAAGGGGAGATGCACAAAAATAAGCCAAAAAAGAAAATAAGAACAGTTTTGTTGCTCACAGAAACCAATAGAAATCTTACCAAAGTTTAAAAGAGAAGAAAGTTTCCTTTCCTAGTTTTAAAAACAAAACAATACATTTTCCGAAATGAAACACTTTAAGAAGAACGATGCAATAACGCAATTGATACGATATTTGGTTAATCTGTGCTTTAGATACCCTTTTCTCGCTAAATGGGCGATAGGCGTGCCAAGCGTGGTCACCCTGACTATTTTGCGTAGTTTCTCTCGGAGCTTTCAATCCCGCGAGACACGCAAAAACGCGCCAGTTGGTGACTTTTCGAAAACGCGCCCTGTAAGATCCCAAAGCATTTTCAACTTGAAAAAAACAGGGTTGCCAGAGAATTGAAACAAAAAAATACTAAGCCTCCTGTAAAAAAAATATTACAATATTACAAAATACTACTGTTTCCAAACGTTGCCAAAATCAATGTTGCTGAAATGCGAAATCTGTGAAAATGAAAAAAAAAATCCGCCAAATCTTTTAATTAAGTCATTAGTATATTGGAAACAGGGTTGCCAGAAAAATACTACGCTCCTTATTTGGGCCGAAAAAATACTACCGTAGTATCAAAAATACTACGTCTGGCAACGCTGGAAAAATAACAAAACAAAAATAAGTATGAACACGTAACCATGGTAACAACATGAAAAGTTGATTTCCGTTGATAAAATAATTCATTTCATTTATCTTTTCAAACAAATTTTATTCTCGAGCAAAACCATTTAAAATCGTTTGGCTTGCTTTACTGAAGGAAAGTCTTGAATTCCGGGATTCTAAAAACAATTGTTACAGCTCTCCTGATGATCGTAGAAACTTCGAAAAAACTTCATTTTATACAGAAAATTTCAAGCTTTCGAATGACATAAGACTTGAAAATGTGTGTGAAATATTTCTTCCCTATTTCATCGAATTTCCGCTAAGAATTCGAATAGAAAAAGAACGAAATGGAATTTTCGAAAAATCGCTTCGAGGTGCAAAACTACATGCTACAAACTCATTTTGTACCAAGTGTCATGAAAATCGACCGAACGGTTTCGGCGCTACGCGCGTAACAGACAGACAGACAGAAGGACAGAAAGAAAGAAAGACAAACCTTCAGCTTTATTATTAGTAGAGAGTAGAGATGTCTATCATTTATAGCGCTGTTTCAGGTACATTTATGTCAATAAAAATTAATAAAAAAATTAGTGAACAATTTCTTACTTAAATTTTCTGAAGTTCGGAGTAAACAAGAAATAAAATGTTGTGATTACATCCTCCCTGCTAATTCGTAACATAACATATTCCAAGTTAAGGATTTTAAAGTATATCGAAAAAAGCTTCTGCTAACAACACAGTTTCTAGACAAGTATTTAGTCTTGAATCAACAGATTCAGCCCGCTAGTAGGATTTTTATTCCTCAATGAATGTTTGATTAATAACTTCTAATAAATTATTCAGTTCTATCTAGAGATGTAAAATTTCCGGAAATTTTGAAGTGATGGAAAAAAACCGTTTTTTTTCCTGTTTTTTTTTCCGGAAAAATTGGAAAAAAATGAAAAATTGACTTTTTTACAATTAAAAAGGGCTTTTTTTAATAGTTCTGTTTTTCTTGGACCATTTAAAAGGTTAATCATTAAAAATATATGCAATCAACATATATTATTTTTCCTGATGACAGAAATACGCATAATTAGGTAGGTTTTAATAGGAAAAAAATAGCCTTTCTGTTTTATGACTCAAAGCTCTCTTGGTCAAACCCCGCAAATGAATCATGTCGTCATTTCACTGTTAATATTGGATAAAGGGTGTCTAACCCTTACAATTAAATTTTCTATTTTAGACAGTCTTTAAAACTTAAAATAATAAGTAGATACTTTCAAACATCAATAATAGTGTTAGAAAGAAAAATCAGGATGATTTTTCTCCCTTGCAATATAACCTCACTATCTAAAAATGAAAACTATTGAGTTCTGGTTTTCCCCCACCCAATCTAAATCCAAATAAAATTAAATGACTTTTTTTTAAATCTTTCTAATAGAAAACTATAAACTGCCTAATGGTTTCTAAACCTTGCTAAGCACAATAGTTATGCTTATATGTTGATATAAAATTAAATATATTTTTATACACACACAAAGTAGAGGAGGTACATTAAGAAAATCAGTTAAAAAGTGAGGTAATGCATTTTGTATGAAAGAATTCATATTAATAAATAAAAAATTTTGTGCATAAGCACTTATCAATAATGAAATAATTTTACTTGTCAGTAGCGATATGTAATTTTTCATAAGAAATAATTTATGTACTTTTAATATCAAAAATACACTAATAGTAGGCCAATTATAAAATCTGTTGTGTTTACAAAAGTTGGAATTTAATCAAAATTATTTTTTTACCTAATTGAGCAGTGGTTCACTTATTACAAAATATTAAAATGTGTTTTTAACAAATTTCTGTACTTATTTACTATTGCTTTAACATTTTCAATTAAAAATTGTGCTGTCCTAGAGTAGAGAACATAATGTTTATAAAATGGCCAATAATATTCAAGTATTTCCTTAAAAACTGGATAAATTTTATTTATCTTTTTTTCTGCTTTCCAAGCTGAAAATTATCGGGGAGTATGACCAGAAATTAAACAGTTTAGCATAATTTCAGTATCCAAATTTCATAATTATCCTAAAAAGCTAGTATTTTGTACACGATTAAAAAAAAATGCTCTTTGATACCTGCAATGTAATTAAATAAGGAAAAAAAACCGAAAATAATGGCTATATGCTTTTGCATCAAGATGTTTAGGGGATTTAAATGAAAAACAAAAATGCAGGATTCAATAAATTATCGCTTCTAACAATTATACAAACAAAAGATTTTCTAGTCATTTCTTTCTTAAAAATTAAATGGAAAAATTCAATTTTTCCGGAATGGAAATAAACCTCCTCGGAAAAAAACGGAAAAAAACCGGTTTTTTTCCGAAAATTTCCGGTTTTTTTCCGACCATTTTCATCTCTAGTTCTATCACATTGACTAAAATAAAATAAGTTCTTTGTCGAATACGTTACTTTGTCCTTTCATGTTACTGGATTAAGAAACGTGTCTTTAGAAACACGTATTTATAAACACATGTATTTATCCAAAGTGCCAAGCGCCGGAGATTGAAGTAATTTTGTACTAAATTTGAAGGCTGTAGGTGCTACGGTATCTCCCGAACGCACAGGCACGCCGCCGCACTATCCTTTCGAAATTTCCTTCACGTTTCTTTTTTCTTAATACATACAGAGGTCAGACAATTAGAAAATTTGGCTTTTGTACATTCACTTGTAGCGATTAATGGTTTTAAAAGTTAATGGTAAAAGTATGTAAGAATGAATAAAACGCAAATTTCATTACGCATATTTTTTTATTTATAAATGAAGAGTCTAATTAATATTATGAGAACATACGCTATTTCTATTCCATTCTCTTCCATATTTAATTGCTATTTAAGTTCAGGAAAAACATCCAAATATTTTCAGCTTTTAATTCTAATAAAATAAAAATTACTTTTGAACCCATTAGGCTCACTGATGTTTTGCAATAATGTATTAAATTTTTTAATTTTAAGTTGAAACCTTTCTGCTACTATGAAAAAAGAGGATTTCTTTTTCATTTAATGTAAAACGAAATGACTTATTCAAAATTCACTATGAAAAAAAAGAAAGAAAAAACGAAAACTAGAAAAAACATTAAAACTTTTATCCTTAAAATTACTTTTTCTTGTACTTGTTCCGCTTTAAAACGTTTCTTCAATTAGAGTATGAAGATTAATATTTTAAAATAAAAAATAAACATGATTTCGAAATTGAATTTTATTTTTCTTCCTAAAATTTCAAAAGATTTAAATAGCATCGGAAAATGCTGAAAGATTTTCTTTGAAGCAATTTTTAATATCATTTAAAAAAACAAATACATAAAACTAATCTTTGATAACCTTTAGGTTCGTAAAAAGTTAAAGTTGTTTGAATTTTTTATCAAAATATTGAATCACTTATTTTTTATTTGACCTGCTTTTACAAATATGAACTAAGTTTAATGTTTCGTAAAATATTTTATTAGATACATCTTATTTCAATTTCCATTTCACGAATCATTAAAGTTTTTAAACATATAATGAGTTAAAATAAATAAAACTACCGCGTAAATTTTGGGCTCGGTAGCCGTTATCTAGCTACATTTATGATTGAAATTCAAACTTTGGATTTTTGACTTTTTCGAAATTTTAAAGTGACTGCATAAATTTATTTTAAGTTATTTTTACTTGTATATGTAGCATAAGTATTAAATTTTCAGATGTATTTAAGTCAAGTATACAACTTTATGGCTAATATGCGCAATGTTCCAATGAGAAGAAAATATTTTGATCTGTAACTCTTGATGTAAATTACTTGTTATGTTGCTGTTCGTAAATGATGGGACATATTTTTTTCCAGATTTTTTAGCACCCCCCCCCCCTGTCACATGTCACGCTATTTTTCACTAACACAGCCATGTAAAAAATGCGTAACGTCACATTTCTTGTAACACCCTCCTCCCACTTACCATAAACTCATAATTTCGTGACCCCCCTCCCCCCTTGATGGATTTTGTTAACGAGAGAATGATCAGCACAGTCTTCAGTCAATAAAACATCAAGTCACATTAATGTCACAATGTTACTTCTTCCTAACGTTACATAGTGACCTGTCGAAATTCAGTTGTTATAGCGACATTGTAGTGAAGTCACATGAAAAATGTCGCAAACGTGTCACAATGTGACTTCTATGTATCGTCAAGATATAGTCACCGTGTGACTGTGACGCTTATAATTCTCAGTGGAGTCACTGTAAATTATTCATGGCACATTGTGCTATTAGAGAAGGGGAATGCGGGGCAAAGTGAAATAGTCGGGCAAAGGGAAATGGTAAAATATTTTTAGTTTGCAGTGTCACCTATCTGGCAATATTTTCTGAAGTTCCTGAACATATAGTTGATATCAGTCAAAAAATAAATAGCTATAAATAATACTTTCGTTTAAATGCAATTTGCTTCCAGTGCTGGACAGCATGGGAAAGCCAACTGCTGGTATTCTGAAGGGGACTTCCCACTCGATGGGCAATTACGACCAGTGCGTGGACCTGTCGGTGACCAGCAGGGGCAAGGAGACGACCAATTCCTCTGAAGAGATGTTCCGGGGCATGTACTGCAAAGTGAAGATCCGATTTTCCGACATCGTCATTCAAACGGCGAAGGAGTATAACAAGGGGAAGATCAATGCTACGGACCTTGGCAAACTCAAAGAAGTGAGTTGCGTTTATGAGTAATTACTGTTGGTGAAATTTAAGTATCAGGAGAATGTCTCGCAAGATAAGTGCTTAGCTTTATTAAGTGTAATTTATTGAAGGTGTGTGTAATTTGTTGAAGGAAGATTCGGTGGTAGTAAAGTCGGTTTAAAATCATATTTCTAAGGTGTTTGGGAGGACGCACTACTCGTGATTAATGATAATTTAGTTATTCATTGTCAAAACTACAGGTTGCACAAAACACTTTTAAGGTTGAAACATTGTAGCACCAGAGCACATAGGTAGATTTCGCAAGTTTTGGCGGCCAAAAACATTTCACTGTGTTAACAGTTTTAAATGGAGTTTTAGTAAGAGGTTATTATAAAATGAAACACTGTATTGAGGAAAAAAATAATAAATATTCTAAAAAAAATATTCCATATGTATAACATAAAAAAAAAAAATATTTTATAAAAAATATTAAAAAAATTATGATAACAATAATAATAATAACATGAAATGATAATTTTATAAAAAGTTATTAATTAAAAAAAAAGATGTGTCGGGAGTCCTATATTTTATTTTCAGTCTCATTTGGATCCCCAGGCAACAACATTGCAATAGTTTCGCTTAAAAAAGATTTATGTGAGGTTTTCCTGATTGGCCTCAAACTACTTAACAATGGATCTGATGATAAAAATAATCTATGAAAAATATCTAAGTTCCTTGCGAAAACCACTCTCTCGCGCGAAAACCAAGTTTTTTTTTTTTTTTTTTTTTTTCGAAAAACTCTTTATTTTTATGTGCTTTCAACCATCTTCGTTTCATTTGCGATTTAACGTATGAAAATTTATGCTTAAGAGTTTTTTATTGTCTTCTGTATCACCATAGCGCATCAGCAATTCTCTAAATAATCCAATTTCTCGTCAAAAGACCCGTTTTGTCCCTGCATTAGGTCAAATAAATATTTTTTCGTCACTACCTTCACGCCAGAGGTATTTGATGACCCTAAAACTAAGAAAACTATACTTTAGAAACGTGAGAAAAGATTTTTTTTTTCTTGTTTTTTTTTACAAAAAATCTTTAAGGATTTTTCTGAGATTTGGGGTTTCTAGCGGCAATTTTTTTTTACCATAATCCTAAGACCCTGTTTATACCGTAAAAGAGAAAAAAAAACAGATGGGACAGACCCTGAAGCATAGATAAAAATCTTGAGAAATCGAAAATCAATAATAAATTTGTACAAAAAACCTCTTGTCTTACAAGTGAAAAAAATGACCCCAATCTGTAATAAAACACCATTATTAAATATAGTTTTAAAGATTCATACCTGAAATATACGAATTCATCACTTTCATTAAGGTAATTATTACCTTCACAAAAAACATGGACTTTGTAAAATAATTCATGTCACATGTCCCAAGGGTGGGGATAGTTGGGATAGATTACTGGAAGTGTCTTCTAACGGTACCGGTCAAAGTTTAGCGGCTAAATTTACTTTGAAAAAAATGACTTTGGGCCGCCTAAATCGTTGAAATTTACCTATGTGCAGCGGTACACCCTGAGGAATGCCACTTGACTCCTTATGGCACCATTAAAGGTGCCATTTGGCTCCATGTGGGACCCTATGGGTGTCGTATGATACACCATGGGTGCCTTATGGTACCCCATGTGTGACCCATGACACCCTAAGGAGCCAAATGGTACCTTCAAGGGTGCCGTAGGGAGACAAGTGGTACCCCTCAGGGGGGTGAAAAAACGTTTCACCCTTAAAGGTGCCTTGTGCAACCTGTAGTTTTAACATTGTAGATATTAACAAACCTTATACAAGGTAAACTTAAATTGTTTTTACAAATTGAGAAGGGAAAAGTACCCATCTAGATGACCCTAGCAGCATCATCTCATCGGCCGATGATCGGCCACTCATCGAAACCCGATGAAATTCTCATCGGCCGAGCAGAATCCGAGCAGCAAAATCCGATGAGAATACGATGAGATTTGGAGCAATTTACGAGCAGAACAGTACCGTGCCGAGGAATTTCATCGGGAAACTTGATCGGGAGGATATCGTTTTCCGATGGAATATAGCTCATCTTATTTTCATCGGGAAAGTTGATCGGAAGGATATCGCTTTCCGATGAAAAGTAGCTCATCGAAAACCGTGCTCGGATACTGATCGGAACGATGTCATCGTGCTTTACAGGATCAGTTTACGAGGAGTTTGTTGATCTGCCGAGCAAAATCCGATGAGTTGATGCTACTTGGGGAGTAATAACTTCGTGAGAACATAATGTCTCATTCCACTATGAGAATGACAATGAGAAAAAAATAATAAAACCTTAATTTACAATGGTTTTGGGACAGCGAATGAACGATGCAAAAAGTTAGCCAGTTAATAGTTACCGGGTCATTCCATTTCAAATCAACAAATGGGGTGCGCATCACCATTTTTGATTTTGATGAAAATTTGCATGTGTATTCCTTTTACTTCCCAAAGCTCAAAATAGTGTTAATTTTATTTTTAAAAAATTTACCCTTTGATACATAGGTCATTTCTGTTGTGTGCAACAGCGAAAATCGGGCATTTTGATGCTTTGTCTTATGAACTATAACTTTTTTTCTATCAAAGATTTTGAGCTCAAACATAGCTCATTGGAAAGCTAAGAAAAAGTTTTTTTTATATATGCTATTAATAAATTTCAGATTTTAAAAAAATATTATTTTTTCAAAGTCAAAGTTCACGACGAAAATGACATTTTTTACTACTTTCGAAAATTAAAAAACCCATGAAGGGTTCAAAGTAACAAGCCCATTTTTTTATCATATATTCATAGTCATAGTTAGAGCAAGCCAGAACAAGGATGACCGCATGGTATGAACAAACCTAGAAAAGTTGAGAAATGTTGCTCAGTCCTGTTGTAGGTAGCAATCAGATGTTTAAAAATCAGACAAGTTTAATGGTATTCTAAATTCCCAGGTGTTAAAAATATTAAATTATCTTATTAAACTTTAAATATGTTTCTTCGTTGCTCTTCTTAGTCTTATTTTAGCATCTAAAGCAAAGAATAAGGTATACAATTACTTTTAAATAAAAAAAAAGATTTAAAAAATGAAAATAATCGTGTTGTTTTTGTGCGATTTTTTGAAAGTTCAGTCCCTTATCTCTGCCAAACGCCTTTGAATAACAAAGCAACTTTTGTTTTATTAGAAAGCTGGTAAAAAGTGCTTAAAATACCACAAATAAAATTTTTTTTATCTTGCCCCCCCCCCCCCCACATGCATTTTTTTAGCGTTGAAAATTGGATTTTTGAAAAAATTTACAACTTTGGGGGGGGGCATATCTCATAAAGGGGGTGGAGTAACAAGCCATTTTTTATGCAGTAAGTAACCATGGCAATGAATATATGATAAAAAATGGGCTTGTTACTTTGAACCCTTCATGGGTTTTTTAATTTTCGAAAGTAGTAAAAAATGTCATTTTCGTCGTGAACTTTGACCTTGAAAAAATGTGTTTTTTAAATCTGAAATTTATTGATAGCATATACAAAAAGATCTTTTTCTTAGCTTTCCAATGAACTATGTTTGAGCTCAAAATCTTTGATAGAAAAAAAGTTACAGTTCATAAGACAGCATCAAAATGCCCGATTTTCGCTGTTGCCAACAACAAAAATGGCCTATATATCAAAGGGTAATTTTTTTAAAAATAAAATGAACACTATTTTGAGCTCTGGGAAGTAAAAGGAATACGCATGCAAATTTTCATCAAAATCAAAATCGGTGATGCAACAACTTTTTTGAAAATTTTTTGATTTAAAATGGAATGACCCTACCCAATTTCAATATTTCAGGGAAAAACTCACAGCGAATACTCAAAAAAGCCGACTACGTGTATATTTGGCGCAGGTGACGAGGGCGAAGAAACGATTAGGCAGTGGGCACCCTCTCGACGATTTCTGATGTCATGTTAATTTTGTCCGTGGAAAAAGTAATTCTCGTCACAATTCTCTTCAGATACGTCCACATAAAACACTAAAAACGTATTTCTAAGGCAGGTACAAAACGACGTCAGAGGCAAGGGCGGACAAAGAAATGTTTAATCAAGGGAGTGGCGATTTATTTTATTACGTTTCATTTACTACGCATCTTGTTTTACAAATGTTAACCTCATTTGTTTTGGACTTCCATTTCGAAACGTATCCTGAGGAGAGCCCGAAATCTCCCTTCTGCTATCGTCAAAGATAGTTTGAAGATGTCTTTTTCGAACTTATATATTTAAAATTTACCTGTGGTGAGTCCCCCAAGGGAGGGGCTATCGCCCCTCCTTGTATCCGCCCTTGGTCAGAGGCTATTACTTGAATTGCTTCATCTTGTAGAATCTGTTTCTAGCTTCCTCTTTTTTACCATTCTGAGTTGAATGCGACCCTATGTCTTGGGTAATTATTGGTCGTCTGAATAGGCACTATGATGCCGCTTAATTTGCAGAAACAATTTAAAATCGACCTGTATACTGCTATGTTAAGCGCAATAGTGGAATATGCGGCCAAGCTTAAACTGAGATATTAGGGCCATGCTCCACATCAGCGTAAAACGCGACCGAAACTGAAGGCAGAAACCGAAAATCAGGGTACTTTCCATAGGAACACCATTGAATCCATTTTACACTTCTGCCTAATTTTTCTGCTTTACGTCGATGTGGAGCATGGCCCTTGCTTTACGTCGATGTGGAGCATGGCCCTTACTCTTTAAAGTTTTGCGCCTCCGTGTGTTTTACTCAGATGATACTTTTTCGGTTTTTTAAAAAAATATTTCCTGTTTTCAAATGACCATAAAACATTGTATTTAGGTAAAATACACCACAAAGAACCATCCGTTGACAAGAACTCAATTTTGTTAAAAAGTTCAAATACGATTAACAATGTGCCCTTATTTGTTTTATCTTGTATCTTTCATGTATTGCGCTACCAAATATTAGTTAGATTTTTTATCAATAACTATTTAATGAGTCACTATTGATGCCTGTGATATGATTTTACTTTCTACTTAATTAGATTTGAAGGGGCAAGTAGATAAAGGTGATATGTGACAAGTTTTGAAACTTTTTACATTGGATGAAGGGGATAAGTTCATCAGTACCATGTCCCCTTAGTCACAGAAATAGTTGGTAACTAAGAGTATGACTCCGTTTTACCCGTTGAGGAAAATCTATTAAAAAAAATAACATATGGGCAATTCCAAGTGACTCACGTTACAATTTGACGTGATTTTACAACAGTAAATGTTATATATATTAAAGAAATACCATGCCTGATTTAAATAAAGCTGTTGACAGTCATCTGGTATGCAGTGAGAACCCGTGGCTGTCAGCATTTTAAATTTCAACAGAAATAGATGGTGTTTCAACCTTAATTTATCATCGTGACTCACGTTACAAAAAAAAGGAACTCAAGTTTTTTGGATAATTAAAAACCTAAGATTCCTGCTCTTTCAGAATAATAAAATTTAAAAACTGCTTTTCATGGCACAAAATATGTTTCTAAGTTATGATATATACGAAAAAAATGTTCATTCTGCAGTCGCTAATTAAGTTCATCAATATTTTGAGTGTGACTCACGTTACATAGTTTCGTGACTCACGTTACATCTCCGTTTTAGTCCTTTACTTTACATCTTATTTTGAAAATTTTGTGTAGAGATTTCACTTAAATTAAATTAAAATTAATGCTTAATGGGTTGTTTTCTTTAATTGATCAGTTTTAAATGCAATAAAACCTCTCCGAGCGGTCATTTTTACAAAGCGGCCACCCCTCTTAACGGCCAATTTTTTGTAGCACGAATTTTTTGTCCCATAGACCGAGGATTAAAATTCTCCTTAGCAGCTGCCATCTAACCCCTCTGAACGGTCACAGAGTGGATTCATCAATTCAATTTTCCAAAACATATGTTTGTCTTTTTTTATATTACTTCTCGTATTTTCTCTGTGGCTGCATTGTACTGATTTCAAATTCTCAATTCATACATCTGAAAACTTTTACAGGATACTACACACCATTACATTTCATCTGATACCAATCATAGCATTTAATGTTGCATAATGGCTGTAAAATTAGTTGACTGCTGTCAGAAGTACTCTCTTCAAAGTACTTATTTTTCTCATCCACTACTGATAAATAATTAAATTTTAAGCATCTCAAATAAGAGCAAGCGAGATGTTGACCGTGCTTTTTAAAATGTCTCTTATGTTCCAATTACATATGTTTTTTTATATTTTTTTTCTCTCGCTCAAGCTAATTTTTTAAATCATTTTCGTTTAGATTTTCTTGGGATAAATAATTTTTTCAGCATGAGTTCGGTGGAAATTGAAATCTTCTTTTCAAATGTATATTACATTTACGGATGAGTATTGAGTAACTCACATATGACTACAGTTTAACTGTGAGGTAAATTAACGGAATTTCTCCTTGTTTTGGCGATTCTTCCTTAGTGTAGTGTATATTTGTATACTTGTTGAAGCGATAATTAAGAAGTTTGAATTTAGCCAAAATTTCCTTTGAAAGTTTCATATGTTTATTTTTCAGCTTATATTGAATTGCTAGAGACAATATCTTAGCTTTTCGACTTTTCTCGTTAGACATTCTTTCATCCAGAGACAATGTTTCTGTTTACATGCAATGTACTTTCCTTCTTGCTTCAATTTTTCTCGGCACCTTTTCTGTCATTCTGCGGTTACTCGTTAAATATTTTAAAAATTTCTTTTACTGGAATGAAAAACCTTTCTTAGATACAGAAGAAAAATATATGCATGCATAAACACATGCTACACATTGGAAAGCTGAGGGCCAAAACAGGGACCCAGTGCACTAATTGAAAGATTATAAAACACTAAAAGGATTAAAATTACGCTATTTATATTTAATTTCATCAGTAATTTTAATTATATATAGGTGTGTACAAGTGCTAACCCTCCCTTTAGACCCTAAAATAGCATTAGGGCACATTAAATACGTTTTAGAAGTTAATATTAGCTTGTATTGGCTGTAACTCACTTTTCGCGTGACTCACGTTACAAAATAAACATCCTTATTTTTTGAATAAAAAAGCAAAAAACTCTAAATTGGCCTATAATTTCTTTTTTGTAATATACATGAGTAGGAGAAACAGGAAAAAAAATTTCATTTATAAGCTATAAAATTTGGAAATATTAAAAAAATTAAGTTTCCGTGACTCACGTTACACAAAATATAATTGTTTAAAAACTACTTAAAAAAATTATTTTAAAAATAAATTTCAAAATGTACTATTAATAATTGTTTTTTTATCGAATAAATCTGAAAGGGAAAAAGTGGAATTAAACTGTGGAAACAGGCTAAACCAATAAAATATGCTCGATTAAAATTGTGTCTAGAAGAGAGAGACTTTTGCAAGATTGTGAGCTCACAGAACAAGTTCTCTTACAAAAAGAAAATGATTCACCTGAAGTTACCTTATTGTAATTTGTAAACTTCAATCAATATAGAGAACGTACAAAAAAAAATTAAGACAATTTTTCAACATTTTTTTTTTAACACCGAGTTCCCATTTTCTCTGGAATTGCCCATATGATGTTTAACATATATGTAGAATAACAGCCACCCTTTGTCGAATGTCTTTACATGCTCTCACCTGTCTGCATTGAAGAAGAGGTTCTCTATAACCCCGAAACCCGCGTCTGCAATTTTTTTGCGCATTTGATATTTTAACGTCGTTGATGGAATAATTTACAGCAAAAAAAAATCATTGAAATAATTGGCTACTGTCCGTCCCTGAATACCGCGCCTGGCACTCGCGAACAGTTCCACTTTAAAAAAGGGTAGATGGGTTGTGGGTGATAACTTTCCGAAGTTTTCAATTTAAAACTTGCATTTGCTATATCCTTTCGACATATTCAACTAAACTATGTACTTGAAATTAGCATCGTTCCTCGTTGTTTGATACTGCTCAAATGCTTTTTATTATTTTTCCCGTTATTGTTATCTGACCTAACACCCCTATTTTGGTAAGATCAGGCGCATGCGTAAATGAGCAGAAGGTTTTACCTAAGAAGATCAAACAGTATTCTATTGATTTATTATAAGTACTGTTTTCTTAAATAGTTTCATTTTCCTTTTTTTACCAGCAATATTGTCCTTTACATTCCAGGTTATACAAACTATTCCCTACGTTCCATTTATGTCCGAGTACATGAACCACTTTATTGGGTTATGCTTCCCATCTTCGTGCACCATGGACGATGTGAGTGAACTTCTAAAAGTAGGTGAGTATCGATCAATTGATTATGCTAGTCTAGGAAATTTCTTTTTTTTTAAAGATAATACTGTCTATATCGGGGGTTCCCAAACCTTTTTGTTCCGTGGACCCCTTGCCTAGTTTTCAAATATTCCCTTCCTTAAGGTCGTTCCAAAACTAATCAGGAATCGTAATGATGTAACTCAAGCATTATAAAACAGGGAATTAAATATGTGCAATGAGTTACCGCCCGTAAGCCAGGGCTGAGGCAGAACTGTAGCAAATGCACCCACAGCTCGATCATAGCATCTTAAGACTGCAGTTTCGCCCTTATTATGGGCTCCTCAGTTAGGAATAGCCAATGATCGAGCCGGAGGCAAAAATCCTCTTATTGTAGCTAAGATAGCCAACAAACTGGTAGATAAAGTGAATTTATCTTACCAGCGAGCGTCCGCAAACTATGGTGCGGCTCAACTCGAAATTTGAAGGCTAAAGCTGGGTAATGTGCAATGAGTTACCGCCCGTAAGCCAGGGCTGAGGCAGAACTGTAGCAAATGCACCCACAGCTCGATCATAGCATCCTAAGACTGCAGTTTCGCCCTTATTATGGGCTCCTCAGTTAGGAATAGCCAATGATCGAGCCGGAGGCAAAAATCCTCTTATTGTAGCTAAGATAACTGAGGAGCCCATAATAAGGGCGAAACTGCAGTCTTAGGATGCTATGATCGAGCTGTGGGTGCATTTGCTACAGGGAATTAAATAGTTTAGTTCCATTTATTGATGCTCTAAAACAACCAGATAACTTTCAAAAAGATTCAGTTTGACAGTTGTACTGCAGAGTAAAAAATTGAAATTTAAGTGAAAAGAAAACAGATAAAGAGAAAAACGGAACATTTGTATGCATACTTTCATAAAAATAATGGCACAAAACTTAAATCATCTAATATTCTTGCATAGAATAGGTATACAAGGAAAAAAAAGAAGACTTAAGTGGGACATAGTGAATTTGGTGCGTCAACAAAAGGACCCCTATTTGCATCTTTGTGTACCCCCATTTTTTTTCCTTTATATGAACATTTTCCAAACTACGGGGGACCCCTGGGAACCCGTGGACCACTTTGGGTACCACTGGTCAATATTAAATAGTGAATAACAACTATTTTCTCCACTGTTGATTATCATTTGTCTTCCCCAATGCTTCTCAAAAGTATTGAATTTTAAGAAATAAATTAACTCTTTCCGAATATAGTAACAATTAAATTACGATGTGTGTATTAACAATAATAATTATTTGTAATTACTGTTTTTAAATAGTAAGTAAGCAGTTTTTATATTTTTACTATAGCGCCTATTGATAATTATAGCGAATTATGACTAATACGAACAAATTTGTGGATTTTTGTCACTTCATTCTAACAGAGTTCAATTGTATTTGCATTTCTTTTGTTAAATGTACATGAGTAATTTTTTGTCATACATATGTTACCTGTAAAGTATGAAGCACTGACATTCAATAAAACTCCCTAGTACAAAATTCCCAGGAATTTTTAGGTAACGTATGAAGTAGATATGATAATAATTATTAATTTCCCTGGGCATTACATAAAATACAAGCTTATAACCCGGAGTTGTCCGGGTTCTCTTTAGTACAACTTGGATAATCATAATTGTTTGTAACTTATTTCATACTAAAATGAAATAGGTGAGCCTTAAATTGATAATTCATTGTTAATCGTAATCTTTGTTGGAAAATACTCATATTTAAATGCGTTAAATTTATCCATTTTGTATGCTTAAACGCTTATCTCTATTACTCTATCTATTCAAAACTGAAAGAAAATGGCCATTATAAGGCAAAAAAATTTGAATTTGGAGCTTTTTGGATTTTTAAAAATTTCAAAACTCCTCCTATGTGAATTCTAGTGCATCAAGGAACCTATGTGCCAAGTTTGATGAAAATCCGACGAAAACTGTGGATTTGTATAAGGAACAAACATACAAATATACATACATCCATTTTTATACATATAGATCTAAGCAGTTTATAGAATGACAATTGCTATTTAGGTCAAGTATAAAAAAGAAAGCCTGATAAGGTTAAAGGACGTGTATGCCTAAAAAATACGATTGCTGTTGGAAAAAAAGACGAGAAGACTATTTAAAAAATAATAATATTATAAGCACTTAAAAAATCCATAAGTTTTTCTAAACAAAATAATTCCTTTTTTGTGCAGAGAAACAAAACTTTCAGATTAAAAGTGAGCAGTTAAACTTCAATTTACTTGTTGCAATACAGTAGACTTGAATAGCATTTTGAATTGCATTTCATTTGCCTTGCCACGTAATAATCGAAACGAATCAGAGATAATGTCGTACTTTGCCGATTTCTCACTTGGTTCTCGATTGAAAGCCTATACAATACAATGTATGAAATATGAATGGTTTCATACTTGGCCGCGTCTAGACATTCTATCGAATGCCATATTTCATATTTCGCCGGCAACAAAAATTTAAACAACCTATTCGTATTACTATTAATCTTTTTCTCTCTTTTTGAAACAGTGGAATTTCCTGGAGTTGCAGCAGTTGATCGCTGTGACATAAAAGAAGATACCACAGCAGATCACACTCAACTAGTAATTCTGTAAGACAATATTTTTACTATAATGTAGAATACTGACTTGAGTATTTGCTTTTTATTTCAAATAATGACCTGAAGTTTTTGAAGCAATATCTTGAGACTTTCTTTTTCTTTGATTGTTTCAGACAAAAAACTTTAAATGCGCGCCATGGTAAATAAGTGCTGAAAAAGTTGCGAAAGTCACCTTCCAGGAACTTAATTTTTGTTGAATATGCAAACATAAAAAGCCGATGTTGAAACGTTCTATTGGAAGACTATTCTAAGACAAAAAAAGAGATGAATTCTGCATTTAAAACTTGACATAATATTTATGTAAATTACTAGTAGATATGCCCGGCGTCGCGCGAGTTAAAATGCAACATGTAAAATCCAAGAAGGTATTTTTTGTGACAACGTGGCCAGTTATATTAACGTGAAGGACAACGTAAAACCAAATTTAAATGTGTTATTTATCTGTGATGATTTGCTAAAAAACTGTGTTTCCACTTTTGAAAAACAGAAGTATTATATACTCAAGGGTGAATACTCACAAAATAAACATTTCTAATTCCACGCGAAGCAAAGACAATATCAAACGGAAAGTTAGCTATTGAGAAGAAGTTGAGATGAAGCACTAAATAATGATTTGAATGGAGGAAAGCCTTTAAAGAATTAGAGACTTAATGTGGAAGTTTCAACTAAAATTGGAATAAAAAAAGATTCCTGTCAGATTTTTTTTCTAATTGGTCTCTTGATGTGCCCAGTGATGACAAACAAACTGAAATTTTTAGCAAAATCCAACAGGTATTTTTTGAGTCTATAAAGGACATACATAGGTACATACATAAATTCATTTTTATGTATATAGATAAACGATGTGATTTAAATAATTCTTATAAGCTAACCAATACAGCTATTCCAAAGCAGGGACCAATGCAATGTTCTAAGAGAACAATTCTAATTTAGTAGTTCTACAGAAAACCCAACCACTTCGTTGAACGAAACCCATATATACAAGTACATGTGGAACGCTATTATTAGTTTTTATTCTAGGAGTTGAGCTGTTGGGTACTGTTTCGCAGACAACTTTTATAGTTTACTGGAAATTTGAAACAAGGGTGAGCCATAACAATCGGTATTGAATGTAAGAAGTTGCAAAGTTTCCTTATCTCTTTAATTTTATCTTAAAGGAAACTGCTTTGTAAATGCAGTCTACTTTCCCAATTAAAAAGAGAGATGGTTTGAAACGAAACAGCATTTAATTTCCTAACAAGGACATAACATAAACGGAAAATAAAGTGCTCACTACTCGAGTCTCTATTTGACCTAATATGCATAAACTTAACTCATTTATTTAATTATAATACACGAGTTCGCGGCAGGTTTAACTAATTAAAAAAACTTCAAACTCTGACAGACTATTTTGTCTTCAAAATAATGTTTTCTCACCCTGACTGGCACTATTGACCTCCAGCACTTAATGTAAACAGCTCAAGGTCATTGCAATCAGCATGTGCTCACGATAAAACGTTATTGCTGCATCTGAACATTGAAATTAAGTTTCAAAATTTTAAACAATAGTTAAATTATGCTTTTAAAATATTAAAAACAAATTTAACCTCAAATTTGGTGACTTACATCTACCGCCACTAAATGATAAAAATGAAGTGGTGGGATTATTGACGTGAGAAAATTCCGTGAAAAATTGGTATTGCATGTTTTTATATATTTAGTTAAGGCTGCTGTATTTCATATTTTAGAAGCTTACGAAAACAACAAACTTCTATGACTCTGAAGTGTTTATTTTCTTTAATTTTTTTCTTTTTTGAAGTAAGAAAGTGTCTAAAATTTAATTTAAAAAAAATTTAATATTATAGCTTGCAACGTGCAAAAGGTCAGTAGGGATACATGGAAACAGAATTTTAGTACTTTAACTTAGGATTCTTCCCTTCCCTTCGGACGAATTGAGAGAAAAAATTTGTGTATTGATTCCGAAGCTATTCTCTGACGGGAGTGCAAAAAAATTTATTTTATGGCTGTTTGTTATCGAATGGAATTCTATTTCCATTTTTCCTACAGTGTTTTCTTTTGCAACGGACCTTAGAGAGATGAATGGTTACTCATTTCTCTCTCCATGAGATTGATGTGTAAGTAGCAGGTTCTTTCTTGCCTACATTTCAATATATGGTTAATCTGTCGTGGTTGCTTGAGAAAGACAGCTTCTGAGTCTTTGGACAGCTGTTCTTGCAGTTTGAAAAATTCTCCCAAGTCGTGGAACTATGGTATGAATAATAGAGAATACTGCAACCACATATTTCATACTATGACCTTCCTCAACCTTTCCAGTGATTCTAACTGGGTAAAGTCGTCCAGATGATGTATAAGCGATGAATTGATCGACATTTTACACCAAGGTAGGGACTCGACGTCGTTGAAGCTGATATATGCTGTGCAATCGTTTTCAAAGAAATACTGAGCTCACACCGTCAGCGTGCTTTATACATTCCTTCAGTATGTGTAGCTGTAGCTTACCTGACCCTAATCTGTCTTATAATTGGTCTTTCAGCTAACTTTGCATTTTCTTTCCGATGAAATGCTAATTTGTTGCAGCAGTTGATCACTGTGACATAAAAGAAGATACCACAGCAGATCACACTCAACTAGTAATTCTGTAAGACAAGATTTTTACTATAATGTAGAATATTGACTTGAGTATTTGCTTTTTATTTCAAGTAATGACCTGAAGTTTTTTTATTCAATATCTTGAGACTTTCTTTTCTTTGATTGTTTCAGACAAAAAACTTTAAATACCTGCCATGGTAAATAAGTGCTGAAAAAGTTGCGAAAGTCACCTTCCAGGAACTTAATTTTTGTTGAATATGCAAGCATAAAAAGCCGATGTTGAAACGTTCTATTGGAAGACTATTCTAAGACAAAAAAAGAGATGAATTTTGCATTTAAGACTTGACATAATATTTATGTAAATTACTAGTAGATATACCCGGCGTCGCGCGAGTTAAAATACAACATGTAAAATCTAAGAAGGTATTTTTTGTGACAACGTGACCAGTTATATTGACGTGAAGGACTTTTCTTCTCAGTTTTTGCCCACCAGTGTACATTCCATGGTCATAAAAGATTCAACGATAAGCGAACTACTGTGAGCAACATGCTCTAATAATACGAGGCGCGATCATAAAGTAAGGGCCGTTTGGTCACAGACAAAATGTACTTACAAGAAACAAATTTTATTGTCATATTTAGTTAGGTACAAACTTACTTTACTTCTCTACATAATCGCCGTTATTTTCTAAGTATTTTTCTTCCCTCTACATCGGCTTCTTTAACCACTCTGCCTAGAAGCTTGCCGACTGAGAGGGGAACCAGTTGACAACTGCGTTTTTGAGTCCCTCGTTGTCCCCGAGACCGAAACGTTGCCTACCGAGCTACTGTTTAAAATGCAAGAAGAGAAAGTAACTAGGTGCAAGGATGGGACTGTACGATGGGTGGTAAAAAAGTTCCCAACGAAAATCTTGAATTTTCTCTTTGGTTTTGGCAGCAGTGTGAGTTCTCACGTTATCGTGGAGGAGGAATATGCCAGATAGCAGTTTCTAGCGGCGTTTGTTTTGGATCGCACGTCTCAACTTGTCTACGATTTTTGCGTCTATTGTTCTTTGCATTCACGGACAACAATACTTCAGAATCAAAACAAATGACACTGTAGCTTCTCAATGAGTCATTTGATGGCGTTGCAGTAGTAAAATTGTGCTCCGAAGCGACATTATTTAAATATAAGCAAACAACCCTTACTTTATGAACGCGCCTCGTACATTATCCATCTAAAAAGTTGTTTATAAAAATATCTGTTCTTTAGCATGAGCTGAATTATAGCGACCAGTAATAAATGCACCGATGGCAAAAATTAATTTCTTTAGCAACTACTCATTCAAAAAATACTATTTAAGTTCTAAAACAAAGTTTAACATATAGTAATTAGCTAAATTTTTGTTCGATGTATCTTCCATCTCCAGCTGTAATATGGCGCAGATGAATAGCTAAATTCTGCATCAATTGCTGAAGATGCTTTCAATACCTTCGAACTTATGAATTAAACCACCAGCCACCTTGTCTAGTGGTCAAAGGAGTCTGACCGTGATGCGGTGGCCCCGGATTCAAATTCCAACTCGGGCATGGATGTACTTCTGCACTTGTACTTCCTCTGTGTGTATGACTGTGTTGTGAATGTCCGTCACACAGACCCTATAAACGGCAAGGTGACAGGAAAAAACGTCCCCCAAGGAAAAAACGTCCCCGGAAAAAACGTCCCCAAGGAAAAAACGTTCCCCTAGAAAAACGTCCCCGGAAAAAACGTCCCCAAGGAAAAAACATTCCCCTGGAAAAACGTCCCCAAGGAAAAAACATTCCCCTGGAAAAAACATTCCCCTGGAAAAACGTCCCCGGAAAAAACGTCCCCTAGGAAAAAACATTCCGAGAAGAAACGTCCCGAAAAAACATCCCGATGAAAAGCTTCTTTTTTTAACTAATTTGTTTTTTTTTTTTTACCATTTCCAGTTATGAATAGAAATTTTAGCAGCATTTGTTAAACGATTTTTTTTTTTTTTTGAAACAAATGATTTTAGTGGTGCTTTTTTCTCATAATCTTGCTACTTAGAAGCGTTTATCGCTTGATTTTTTTGGGGGTATTTTTTTTTCTTTTCTTTTTTTTTTTTTCGTAATTTTTGATATTATTAAACAGTATTGGATATTAAATACAATTATTGATCAATAGTTTTCCTTGCAAATACAGTCGAGCCTACTAGAATACCGGTTAAAGGAATATCCCGCTAAATATAACGCATTTTTAATGAAGTTAAAAATGCAAGACAACGTGTCCAAAAGTACAAATAAAATGTTTAAAAAGAGTTAGAAAACTCTAGCAAATAGCTATTTCGGGGCTATTATAAATGAAGCCCCATCATCAGTGCAAAAAGATGATGGCTCACTGACCTCAGTCAAGTGAACTCAACGGTTTGGTACATTTTCAATGTACCAAACCGTTATAGTGCATTATTTTCATCCCGGATAATGGAATTTCTCGCTTCTTAGAATATTTTTAAGTGGCAAAATGGCTATTCCATTAAGCGGGCTCAACTATATAAGGTCTGATGGGGTAAAATGTTTAATGGGGAAAGTGGTCATACTTCAAATAAAAAGCTGTAGTTTACAAATAAATGTTCGAAGGAGTGCATTTTTTTTTTTTTTAATTTTAAATTTGAATGTTTTCTTAGGTTTGAAAAAAGAGTAAAAAAAGCATTTCAACTTGCTAAAAAGTTGTTAAGAATTTTTTTTCGGGAATGCGTTTAGTTCAAATAGAAGGAAAATATAAAAAAATTAGAATGGTGTTTTTTTTAATGAAAATTACGAACTCTATCTGTCCTGCCAATTGAAAACAGCAGTTGCACGAACGTTCATAAAAATCGGTTGCTTGTGAATATTTTTCCCCCAAAAAAATGTTTTATCTCATGGTCAGACATGTAATAAAATAATCTAAAAAGCTCGTTAGACTTTCCATTGTTTTTTAATCCTAAAAAAAATCCCCCCCGCCCCCCACCAAAAATAATTATTTGAGCCTTTTAAAGCAGGATCCATTCTCAAAAAAAAAAAAAAAAAATACCAACAAACTATTGAAGGATTCAACTAAGAAACGACTGACCATACATTAACATTTGTTTATTTTTCCCTGACAATTATATAACTTACAATGAAATAAAATAAAAGATAGCAAAAAAAAAATGTTGAATCAAGTCAATTTAAGAACAATTTTGTAGATAAAATAGAGCATTTCTTTGTTTCCCTCTAAATTACACCCCTTGTAATGATTTAAAATAAAATATTGCAAATAAAGTATTAACAAAATTCAAGCTAGAAAGTTTTTTTAATAAAATATTTATCTCACTTTTCAAAAGAATTACTTACTTTTATTATGATTGAAAATTTAATCCCTCACAGAAAATGATTTAAAAAAATTGTTGCACCTCAATTTTTTTCCTAGGGGACGTTTTTTCCTGGGACGTTATTTCCTAGCGGGCGTTTTTTCAGGGGACGTTTTTTCCGAGGGGACGTTTTTTCCGAGGGACGTTTTTTCCTAGGGGACGTTTTTTCCTAGGGGACGTTTTTTCCGGGGACGTTTTGTTAGGGACGTTCTTTCCGGGGACGTTTTGTTGGGGACGTTTTTTTCTAGAACCCTTCGGCAAGTGTGAGTGAAAATTTATTTAAATTTATTAAAGCGATTCATTGTTGACACACTCAGTCACTTATATTTTTTTAGATAAAACGCAGTCGCAAACTTTGAGTTCAAATTGGGCTGTTCGACTAATACGTTCGAACATTGAAAATGCGCTGAGAAACGCTTTATCTCGACATTTCCCTGAAAAATAAACAACAAAAGACAAGTCAATGAGATTGAGCAAAAAAAAAAAAAAAATATCCGCCAATGCACTAAATTTAACTCCTAAGTTAGGACTTGATACGCGTAATAGTTTTTAAAAAATATAATTTCTAATAAATTATTGGTTTAGAAAAACTAATTGTTGGTTGAAGTAGGTTAATAATATTCTTGTTGTGTGTTCCACCAATAAAGTTGTGCAATTTGTACTCAGTACTGATTGACATTTTTAACTATGTTCCAATTAGATGCATTTTCCTGTTTCTGATTTGCCTCGTCATTATCAGCACATTCGTCGATTGGCTACTTCACGTAGGAAGGAAGAGGAACGATTTCGAAAAAGGCGACAGTAAGTAAAAATCAGCAATTATTTCTCAATCTTGAGCACCTCATAAATGACATCATGCGAATATCATAATTTCAAAGTATTTGTCTTTTGTACACTGGGTGCACTCGCTCAATCCAGGGTGAACATGAATAACGGACGCAATTTCAAAAAAGTCGCATTTTTGAATCGATTGCACATATTACAAGAAGTGATACATCCATTTACACAGAAATATAAACCTCCCCCCCCCCCCACAATAAATTTCAATTGCACGAATATTTAGTATGTGAACACATTGGACAAAATACTCAATTTCAACTACCCAGTGTTGGGCTTTCTATAATATGACACTATCTAAAACCAGACCCGTCACTTCAAGTTTTTTCAGGAGGTTCATAGGGCGCAAACTCAATGCAGTTTCTTTGGAAAACAACGAAAACCATACCTACTTACATGCAAATATATCGATTTCTCAAAGTCAGTGGGCGATTGACCCCCGACGCCCCTAAAATACGGGACTGTTCAAAACGTAAAATGTGAATTTTCAAAAGAAAGAAACGTAATGAATAAAATTACACATACGTTGTTTTCAGCCAAAATACACAACAACCACACATTTTTTTAGCTGAAATGTTTTGGTCCATGTTGTTTAGTAGTGTGTATTCTCATTTCCAGAAAGATGTGTGTCTGTGACGGTCGCATTTTCCTTTTGCAACAACAATAAGCGCCTCATGAAGTACATAGAGGACGACACCGAAGGATGCTTATCAGGTCAAAGCGTCCGCGGCGTCGTCGTTGCCTCGGTTGCTTGGGTCACTTTGGGATACACGTATCTTTTCCCATACGATGCATTTTATGTACAGTCCGGTAAGTAGCTGCTTCTTGTCATATAAAAAAAATATATATTTTAACACTTCTGCAATGGGGAGTTTCCGAAATTTCAAAAGTATTTTTTTCTGAAAGAGCATGCTTCAAAACATAGGTATTGACCAATTTTGCTATTTTTTGACACAATTATATATTTTTTATGAATTATTTTAACCGGTGCGCAGATGCTATTCCGAAAAATAAAACATCTGCGCATGACGTCAGTGGTGCACGTAAGCGCAAAATCTAATTGGTTGTAGTGAAATGACGAAGGTCGTGACGTCACCGATTCCTGCGATTGGACAACTCAAGTCAAGCAAAATGGTGTTATTATTGGAAAGAGAGCTGTTAGGTTCACCACTGGACGTTACAAAAACCACGCCCTGTTTTCAAGGTAGGGTATTTAAAAAAAATAATAAAAAATTAACTGTTGGGAAAATTAAAGTATTTTCCGCGACCATGTTATTTTTTTATATCATTCTATCAATTTCAGTAACAAAAAGTAGTACTTTTGACTGAAGGAAACTCCCCCATTGCATCGAAAGAATTTTAAAATTGGAAAATGCCTTAAAAAATTCAGTCAAGCATACACTGCAAAAAATGAACTGTTGTTTTTTACAGTATAATGCTGGCAGCCGAGGCTCCAATTTAAAACTAAAATGTACAGTTATAAACTGTTAAACTATCAATTTTACAGTTTCTTACTGGAAAGTTAGCAATTTTACAGTTTATCGCCGTAAAATTTAGCTGTATTATACTGTGAAAACAACAGTATAATACTGGCAGCACAGTTTTTAGTTTAAAATTGTAAAATACACGGTAATAAACTGTTAAATTATCATTTTTACAGTTTAATACCGTAAAGTCGGGTTACTTGAACCCTAAGGGGTTACTTGAGCCCATTACAGTAAAATGATAAAATCTAGGTTTGGTACTTATTAGTTGAAGACTTGCACGTAGTTCCTCGTTTCTCCTCTAGGTAGAAGCACTCTGCAGTCTCTAATGCTGGTACCAAACCCAGATTTTATCATTTTACTGTGGGCTCAAGTAACCTCCTTGTGGGTCCAAGTAACCCGACTTTACGGTACTGTAAAATTAAGTTTTACAGTTTAGTGCTGTAAAAATAGCTATTTTACACTTTATTACTGTAAATTTATCAATTTTTAGTTTATTACTCTTAAAAGAGCCGTATTATACTGTAAACACCACATTTATGTTTTACAGTATATATTTTCACACCTTAGTTCAAAAATATAATTTATCACAGCATAAAATAAAAAGAATCAAGCTATTGAAAAGTTTTTAAAAAAAACATTGTCGATGTAAATGCAAAAGGAGGTAGATTCTTAAGTTCAGGGTGAACTTCCTATTTCATCAGAAGACGAGCAGTTGAGAAAGCGTTTCTTAACATTCATTTTAACAAAAAGTTAAATTCTTCCTCCCTAAAAGGTTTATTAACTATAACTAACGTCTGAGTAATTGAGCCCCCCTTTTTATATTGCTTGAAGATCTTATTCTGTTAAGAATTAAGGTAGTAGAGTCTGGTAACTTGGGTTCGAAAAATCGAGAAAAACTTTTTGCTTAATTTGAAAGTACAATGTCTTGAGAATACACTGTGAAAATTTCAGACAGAAATTCAAAATATTTCGGGAGTTATAACGAGTTTCCTAGAGCGCCTCGGAGTTTGCTGTTGAACTTTAAACGCGTTTTTCTCAAAACACTGTTTTTCTGGTCGGCCCGGGTCCTAACTTTTTTTCTACTGAACCGATTGCTTTCAAATTTTAACAGGCTGTTCTACACACTTATAGTTCTCGTCGGAACTAACGATAATTTTTTTCACCCCTAACTTTTTATTTTACAACCCTTTCTTTGCTGAAATAAAAGGACTTTTTTTTCTAAGTCCGCCATTTTGTTATTTACCCTTGAAATTTAACTTCAGTAGTTCCGACCAGAATGACATGTCTACAGATTAAGAATAATCAAGAATATTTGATTTCAGATAACATCAAGAGCCAAAATCACCCGGGCCACCTACGTGTTTTTTGAGGTTCCAATTTCGAGGGACAATAATAATAGTAATAAACTATTATTTTTTTTTTTTTTTTACATTTTTAATATGTAAATAAAAACACTCTTAATATTCAAGATCAATCATTTTTATTTTCCTATAAAAAACCACCCTCCAAAGAAGTCATAAAATAGGCATAAGTTACCAGACTACTACCTTAAGGAGAATTTCAGGATTGCGAAAATACTTCAAGAAGAAAAGGTTTTATTTCGTTCATTCTTTGGATTTTATTTTTTAAAATGCTTATTACTTTCTATCCTATTGCTTTGTTAGTTGGGTAGGTGGAACAAACCTTTTAATCGTCACCAAAAACCAAAAATGAGCAGTATTAATTAGTAAATTCCTTATCAATAAATATAACGAATCAATTTCAAGTCTGCACCGCAGCAAACATAGAATTTGGAATTTTTCGACTGTTGAAAATTTTCAAATACAGTCTTTTAATACTTTCCTGCACATTAGTTGAATAATTTTTTATCTTTTTTTTCATATTATTAATATTTTTTATAACGGATTGCACAATATTTTCTAGGTTCTCTACAAAATCTACATGACTATTTGTCACAGGAATACTTTTCCTATATTGTGAATTTTCCATTAGCAATCGACGCTTTATTTGTTTGTAGGTGAGTTTTCTATATCATAGTGAAACTTTTTCTTCTATTATTAGTAATTTATGTCTCAGTGTTATTTTCAGCTTAAAGAAAAATTGCTAATAACATCACTATCATACTTTTAGCGGATTTCTTTTGACGTATCCTTTGTGGTATTCGTCAAGCAAGACACAGAATGTAAAAGTGGGCTTATGTTTCCTCATTGTGAAGCATTACATAAAGTAAGTTTGATCAAAGTAATTAGTGCGCTTGTTTTATGCTCTCTTTTTTACTTCCTTTTACGTAGCAAAGGAAGTCTTGTGATCGCGAAAAAAAACACTAAAATTTGAGTCTAAATCTTGATTTTGCTCACCTCCGAATGAATGTTCAGTAGTTTTTTCGACCTGTCAGCACGTGCATATGTACCTACCAACATATAAGCAACCGAAAAATCCTCTTCAACCACCCCCGAGTTAATTACGACGAATTTTCTCGTGACGTCTGTATGTACGTATGTGCGTATGTATGTGCCTATGTGTGTCGCATAACTCAAAAACTATATGCCGTAGAAGCTTCGAGCTTGGTGTGTAGGCTCTGAGGATGGTCTAGTTGTGCACCTCCCCTTGTGGTTGCATTCGTATGTTCCCAAGGGGGTGTTTTACCCCTTTGTGGGGTAAATCAGTGTTAATTTTAATGCGGACTCAAGTCATATGAATTGGCGCGACCACTTGACGATATGTCGCCAAGCTTTTAGTCGCCAAGTGTTTGACGCCAACTTGGCGAAATATCGCCAAGTTTGCGACAAATTTGGCGAAAAAATTATTTTTTGAATTTGGGTTCAACTTGGCGCTTCTGGCGATATTTTGCGAAAAATTCACAAAATATTAAATCAGCAATATTTAGAAAATTAACCATTGTAAAATATTTTTTGCATTGTTTCGTGGCAGATTAGGGGAGTAAATATTTGAATTGTTACCTTGCTCACTCCAAGCACTTTTTTTAACACTTAAGGCAACTACTAAGAAATTTACGGGTAAAAGGAAGTAGTGTGGGGTCCATACCAGATTTTTTTTTTTTTTGGTACGATTGTGAGTAGTATTTTGACATGCAATGGAAATGCCGATTAGAGTGACCATAGTACTTTGCCGTCATGTTTGGTCAAAGTTATAAGAAAACGACTTACTTTCGATTGCGGATCCAGCTACTGGTTTTGGAGAGGGTTATTACTGGAGGGTGGGGGGGGGGGCAAAAATGCAGCATTTGGGAACAAGTAGTGGGTCTGATATGACCTTTTTTCATGTAAATTCCCTAAATGAAATTTTAGGGCATATTTTGGCACTTTATTGCTTCTGATAAGCGCCTACTTACTTGACAACTTCATACAATGCATTGTCTATTCAAGTCGCTTTCAAACAAGACAAGCTGTTAAAAAAGATTGAAAACTTATGTATGAACAAATGAGCAAAAAGAATAAAACAAGCCATCAGATAACATTAAATGTTCCATTAGACATTAAAAAACCCGTCAACTGGATGAAACAGCATTAGAAGCCCTATTAAATGCAAAATAATCAAAAAAAATAAATCTGTTATGTTATCAAAACAAGTTAAGATTCTATTAGAATGTAATAATGATAAGCTAAACATGGCGATTACGTAATAGGGTGGGCCGAAAAAACACTTTTTTTTTTATTTCGAAGTTGTAATAGTGCGGAAAAGTTGTGAATCGTGAAGACAAAAAGAAGGAAAAAAAATTATCGAAATCGGTTGATATCTTCCGTTTGCGCATAGGGCCTAAATTTTGACAAAAAATGAAAAAACTTCATTTTTTGCGATTTTTTAAAAACGTTTTGAATTGGATGTTTTCGAAACGTAATAGCGCGGAAAAGTTGCTAATTGTGAAGAAAAAAGAAGGGAAAAAAATTATCGAAATCGATTAATATCTTCCGGTTGCGCATAAGGCCTAAAATTTGACAAGACATGAAAAAAACTTCATTTTTGCGATTAAAAAAAATTTTTTTAATTAGATGTTTTATAATGTTTTCGTGCAGAAAAGTTGCTAATTATGAAGACAAAAAGAGAGAAAAGAAGAGAAAAAAAATATCGAAATCGATTAATATCTTCGTTTCGTGCCTAGGGCCTAAACTTTGACAAAATATGAAAAAACTTAATTTTTGCGATTTTTTTAGGTTTTGAATTTGATGTTTTCGTAAAGCAATAGTTTGTAACGTTTTCTAACATAGCCTTAAAACATTGTTTGATTTGATTTTGGTCAGTTAACACGTTGACTGCCACAGTAATTTTCAGATTTCTGGCCAAAAATGAAATTTTGATTTTATTACATTATATTATTAAAAGGTCTAAATCTAGAGCATAGTTATAAAATAAAAGAGTAATAAGTAAAGTAAAATAAAAAAAAAAAAAATAAAAAATAAATTTAAAAGTAAAATAAAAGAGTAAAAGTATAATATAAATTGTCTTTTCATGCAAGCCAACATTGATTTTTTGTTCTTTCCCAAGAAGCCATCTATCGATATTACCACTGGTATATTACGAGTTTAATCGTAGCAACACAAGAATGGCAAGTGACTACAGTACGAGATAACTCGTAGTTGGCGTCCTTGAAAAGATCGCTACCTACGAGTTATCTCGTAGTCGGCAGTCAACGTGTTAATATCTTCCGGTCGCGCATCAACCCCAAAATTACTCAAAATAATAAAAAAGTTACATTTTTACGCGTTTTGGTTTTTGATGAATAATTTTTAAATGAAACAGCCGTAGTATTTTTTCAGACAATAAGATAGAAAAACAAACTACCAGGTTCAATCGATGTTTTCCAGTTGCGAAAAGCCTTAGAAACTCTCATACGCAGACGTCGGGCAGCAATCCAGGCAACGTCGCTTGCCAGGCCCTACGGCTCTCTTCCACTCCATCGCCTCCTTCCTAGGACCACGTCAGCTGTCTGCCTATATTGTTTTTTCAGTCTGCATTTCCATGTAGGAATCGCAGTGTACTGTTATTTAGTTCAATATAGCTGTTTTCATTTTGAAATCATGTAGTCGTCTGTAATGATGTAGTTTTGTGCTGTGTGGACTCGGTGCTTTATCGAAAAAGTTACGTAATAACAAGACAAATTTTTGGCTGCCCCACTTTTGGTACTTCAAAAGAACTGCCATCAAACAAGCCGACCACTGGCGAGGACATCATTGAGTGCTGTACTCAAGGAAGCTTCAATTTGGCACTAGAAATTAATAATGGTGTCTTCGCCAGTAGTGAGTTAGTTTGATAGCAGTTCTTTGGAGTGCCAAAAGTGAGGCAGCCAAATATTTGTCTTGTTATTACATAACTTTTTCGAAAAATCACTGAGTGCACACACAGCAGAAAATTACATCATTCCAGAAGACTATAAGATTTTCAAAATGAAAACTGCTAAATTGAACTAAATAACAGTACACTGCGATTACTACAAAGAAGTGCAGACTGAAAAACAATATAGCCAGACAACTGACCTGGTCCTAGGAAGGCGGAGAATGGAGTGAAAGAGAGTCGTAGGGCCAGGCGAGCGACGTTGCCTGGATTGCTGCCCGACGCCTGCGTATGATCGTTTCTAAGGCTTTTCGCAACTGGAAAACATCGACTGAACCTGGTAGTTTGTTTTTCTATCTTATTGTCTGAAAAAATACTACGGCTGTTTGATTTAAAAATTATTCATCAAAAACCAAAACGTGTAAAAATGTAACTTTTTTATTATTTTGAGTAATTTTGGAGTTGATGCGCGACCAGAAGATATTAACTGACCAAAACCAAATCAAACAATGTTTTAAGGCTATATTAGAAAACGTTACAAACTATTGCTTTACGAAAACATCAAATTCAAAACCTAAAAAAATCGCAAAAATAAAGTTTTTTCATATTTTGTCAAAGTTTAGGCCCTAGGCACGACCCGAAGATATTAATCGATTTCGATATTTTTTTTCTCTTCTTTTCTCTCTTTTTGTCTTCATAATTAGCAACTTTTCTGCACAAAAACATTATAAAACATCTAATTAAAAAAAAAAATTTTAATCGCAAAAATGAAGTTTTTTTCATGTCTTGTCAAATTTTAGGCCTTATGCGCAACCGGAAGATATTAATCGATTTCGATAATTTTTTGTCTCTTTTTTATCCCTCTTTTTGTCTTCATAATTAGCAACTTTTCCGCACGAAAACATTATAAAATATGTAATTATTATTATTTTTTAAATCGCAAAAATGAAGTTTTTTTCATATCTTGTCAAATTTTAGGCCTTATGCGCGACCGGAAGATATCAATCGATTTCGATAATTTTTTTCTTCTTTTTGTCTTCACAATTAGCAACTTTTCCGCGCTATTACGTTACGAAAACATCCAATTCAAAAATTTTTAAAAAAATCGCAAAAAATGAAGTTTTTTCATTTTTGGTCAAACTTTAGGCCCTATGCGCGAACGGAAGATATCAACCGATTTCGATATTTTTTTTTCCTTCTTTTTGTCTTCATGATTCGCAACTTTTCCGCACTATTACAACTTCGAAATAAAAAAAGTGTTTTTTTGGCCCACCCTATTACGTAAACGATATTTTTCTGCTTTCACCAAGGACTAAAATAAATAAGTTCACAAGTGTCCCCAACATATTTTAATTCTACACTTCTACTGGATCAGTCAACCATCATCTGCTTTTATACATAGAACCTCAATCAACAAACACCTCTTATAATGAAGTCACAGTTGCCAGAGATATCTTTTAACGAAAACGATCTTTTTAAGACCGTGCATCCACCAATTCACATAATCTTGAATAATCCAGATTTCTGAACAAGATATTATTTTAAATTTACGAAGTATTAGGATTTTAATTTTACCATCTGATCTTATTCCTTTTAGACTTTGCTTGCCGTTACTAATGTGTATCGGAATAATTATTTTACTACCACTTGTTGGTTCAGGACCGATGTGGGGAGACTTCCTAGCTGATGCCATTTCTTGCAGTCGAAATAATATATGGGCCCATGTTGGAATGTATAGTAATTTTCTTGACATTAATGAACAGGTAAACTTCAATTTTTCGTTAAATCTTTGTATAAGTATACTTTTAGATCATTGGATGAATTTGCGAAATTCAAAATCGATCATTTCTCTAGACAACTTTAAAAATAATAAGTGTCAATGTCCATCATAACTTGTTTTTTCTTGAATACGATTGCAGTGATGAGAGGAACTTGGTTTTGGACAAGTAAAGACACATTGACATAAAGGGCTGTACCCAAATTGTGTCGAACTTTGATGGGGGTGGGGAGATTCGCGACATTTTGAGTTTATGATAAGGAGGAGGGAGGGAGGGAACAAGAAGTAGGGGTATCAAACTTTTTTTGTGAAAATATGTTTGTGAAAAAGAGCATAGCATGTGATAAAGGAGAGAGGGTGATTTAAATGCGAAATTTTGTGGCAAAAAAGGGAGGGGCCCAAAAAGTTGAAAAAGGTGATTCATCATTTATAGGCTGCCTCTAATTTCAACTACAGTGTAACCTCGGTAACACGACACGCCAAGGGACCACGAAAATCGGTCAAGTTTAGCGGGTGTCAACTTACCCAGGCTCCATAATTCGTTATAGTTAAAATGTTTTCTGTGTTGCTTATTTTCTGGTACTTAGCATCCACGTTATAAAAATTAATTTCAATAAATAATGTTTCCCTTTTTTTCCTTTTTGATTAAAAATAGCGTAATTAAATAAGACGGTTTGAATTCCCTATTAGGAAAAAATCATAATTTTTAAAAAGAGATAGGAGCTCCTTGTCAACCTTGAAGAGAAAAGCCCTATTCAAACTTATTAGCAAAACATGTGTCCTGCTGCCTCTTATGTCCTAGCCCTGGGACGGCATCAACAGCACAGAGCATGGTGGCTGACTCCGCTGGGTTCAAGAAGGAGTTCTCTAAAAGAGCGCTTTCGAGTAAACAATGCATTGACTGACTCATAAACCGCAAAATTCTCTAAAATTTTGAATGTGAAAGATTATCGGTAGCAAAAAGTGTTCTAAAACAAGTGGGTGTCAACTTATAGAGGTTCCTGTAAATGGGTGTCAACTTATAGAGGTTCCTGTAAATGGGTGTCAACTTATAGAGGTTCCTGTAAATGGGTGTCAACTTATAGAGGTTCCCGTAAATGGGTGTCAACTTATAGAGGTTTGCATCTATTGAAATTAACATTGGACCAACCATTGGAAAAATAATTGTCGACTTACTGAGGTTGTCGAGTTAGCGAAGTGCCACTGTACTGCCGTGTTAAGCACACAAGTCGTATCTGCAATTTTTAAAATATTGAGTTATCGCCACCAGGTGGCTCTTTGTGACGTATTTTATCTAAATACAAAATACACTCAGGCACATTGAAACCCAAGAAGAAATCGTCGGATTGAAATGAAATTTAATACACATAATGATACAGATAAGAGACTCACTTGATCTCAAAATCAAGACAATTAAACTAATACAGGGTGAGCAACGACACAAATACAGGGAATCTGTACGATGTCGAAACTTGGCAAATTCAATCCGATGCTTTCTTCTTGGGTTGCTATTTTCAATGTGCCTGAGTGTATATCGTCATTTTAGAACGGGAAATATTTTTTAACCCTTCACTGCACGGTGTGCCAGATCTGGCACAAACCAAATAAACCCTCATATATTCCAATGATTTTTAAATGCAGTTAAACTGAGCTTTGTGCCCCTTCTGGAACATTGCTATAACAGTTTAGTGTGATGTTTATGCACTAGTTAGTTGCACTAGTCTAGGTATTACAGTTCTTGCTTTTGAAAAAAAGAGTGTCTGCATTTCCGTTAGAAGTGTGCTTAGTCATTATTTCCTTTGTTCTAAAAATGTTTTAATACACTTAGTGGCAAATTTGTTTATACCACTTATGGCACAAAACACATTGTAGATTATTACACTTATCGGTATACAAAGCATATGCTATGTGCTTTGTGCCATATGTAGAACAAACAATTAAAACATCATTTTTGGTGCACATTTTTAAGATTAATTTTTTTCTTCATTTTTCCTGAACTCAGAGTTATTAAAAGGTAACATATGACTTTTTTCATGAAAATATAAAAAATCGTGCAGTGAAGGGTTAAAGAATTCTGAAAAAGTTTCTTCTGAATCAAATACATGGCGCAAAACTTTTAATAGTTTTATCTCAGTTTGAGCTCGACTGCAGATATCACTTCTGCGCTTAGCATGGCAGTGTTCCTATGATTTAGGCAGGAATTCAAGTGAAACACGGACGATCGCAACTCACCAATGCAATCGCAAATTCCAAAATTTGAATTCAAGTGAAACGTTACAATCGCTACGAGATGCGAATCTAATGTAATTCGACTTCCAGTAGCGATTGCAATTTTGGTCTATTGCGATCGCCTCGAAGCGATTGCAATGGTGTTTCACTTGAATTCGGCTCTAGTTAATTTTGTTTATGATCATTGTATAATGATAGGTTGCACGAATGTAGTAATTTTTTTCCTTCCTACCAGTGCTTTCCTCATCTGTGGTATGTTTCGTGCCTAGCTCAGCTGACGTTAATTGGAATTATTTTGTGCTGGATTTTATCAAAGCAAGTATATAATTTGTCATTTTTGTTTCCTTTTTTACCTTTCTCTCGTAACATAAGTCGGTTACGTGGGTATAGTATTGAGTCAGTAAACTGGTTCTAAACCGGTAGTAAGCTTGGACAGGATGACAAGAACAGAGAGGCCTCCTAGGGGTGATGTTAACCCTTGGATTACGCAATATTCTATAACGGGTACATGGTTAACAAACACAAAAAGTATAATACATAATTAATTATATTGATGATTCCAGAAATTAATTGAAGGACTTGGGAGATGAAAGGGTTATGTGACAAGACCGAAGTTGCGAGTAATTAAAGTTTAAAGTTTTATTGTTGTAGTTTTTGCTCATTTTTTGTTTTCTGGTTTTGTCGCTAAGTGAGCTTTTGAGGTTCGTCAAATGACATCTACTTTTTCATGTGCCACATTTTATTTCTTTACCTGTATCCATTGCTTAACATTGTCCAGAGTATTTTCAAGAAGTGTAACACAGCCCCTTCGTCTTCCAAACCCTTCAATTGTGACAAAAGTTACAAAATTGTAGCAATGCTTTGCTAGTTATTTTCCGGACAAACATTGGAAAAGAACACAACTTGATAGCACATATTGCTGCAAAGTATCTTCTGATGTTTATGACTACTTACTGTTGCGGAAAAGTGTTTCCAATTTTAAGAGCAACTCCAAACAAGCTTAATGTGATTTACGGCTATATTAAACCAAGCTGGATATGAACATAGATGAACTTATGTAACTTTGTGAAACAGAAAATTATCTGTAAAAAAAGCCGACTTTCCACCGATTATTTCCTGAGACCTTTTGACTTGTATGTCTGATTAATGAAAATTTTGTTACCGAATTTACGTTAAAATAAGACCTGTTTTTAATTTAACTTACCTATTATTAATTGAGTTATATTACCCAATTCTTGAGTACCTATTACGTTTAACAGCTAAAGTGCAGCTACTTTTGCACACATAAGTTAAACTAAAGAGTATATGTTTGGAATAGGCACAGTTGGATGGCATTATGCAAAAAGGAGTTAACCCACAAAACATAAAAAAATGAGTTATCCAACTCTGATGGTAAAATATGTTGCTTTCTACATTAAGCAAAAATTATTTAAGCCCTATCAGCGCTTCATGGTAACATATCATTGGTATATTGATGTAGAGCTCCCGATTTTTGCCACAATTTGTTGACTTTAAAGCCCATTATCTCAAAATCAGGTTTTTGTGGGTTAACTCCTTTTTGCATAATGCCATCCAGTTAATGATACACGAAATCAAATACGTAGATAAAAAGAAATTGATAACCCATTGGTTAGTAATTATACAAGTGCCATATAATCTAGTCTTCAGTAGCACTATCTTTCATCAAAACGATTTATGCTTGATCTCCGAC
The DNA here is from genome assembly GCA_038373865.1 of Uloborus plumipes. NCBI lineage: Eukaryota > Metazoa > Arthropoda > Arachnida > Araneae > Uloboridae > Uloborus > Uloborus plumipes. The sequence continues at coordinate 121,043 of JAXGGA010002247.1, forward strand.
CATAGGTCATGGTAAGATCTCGCCATTTCTCCCATAGAGCAATCTCAAGGCTTCCAGCTAAAAGATAAAGAGTTGGTGGAGAAAATGATAAATAACTATAGAAATGAAGTGCCTGAAAGTTCATTCGGACTGAACACTTCAAATATCATGTCAAAATTTAAGTAACAATATTTTGTTTATTGTGTTTCAGCTGCTTTAATGAATACAAACAAAACTGTGTGTATATCTTTTGGACAAGGAAAATATATACAATGGGACCTCGGTAATTCCACACCCCAAGGGCCCAGTTAAGTGGGGGCCAACTTACAGAGGTTCCGTAATTTAAACGATTGTAGTGTTTTCTACATTGCTTAGTTACTAGTGTTTACCATCCACGAAAAAGATATTAGTTTCAGTAAATTATTTTTCCTTCATTTCTTTTTTTCATTTCTTTTAATTAAAAAGAACATAAAAAAAATAAATGAGACAGTTTTGAACATCTAATTAGGAATAAATCCAAAATTTTTTTTTATTTTGGAAAAAAGATAAGAGCTCCTTGTCAAACATGTCTATAACAGAGAAAGTTCTGAAGAAGTGTCGGTAGCAAAAATTGGACTAAAATAGCAAGTGGGTGTCGACTTATAGAGGTTTCTTTAAATTTGTGGCAAGTTGGAGAGGTTTTCACCCATTGATGTTAACGTTGGACCAACCATGGGAAAAATAAAAGTCGACTTATCGAGATAGTCGAGGTATCCGCGTGTCGGGTTACCGAAGCTTCACTGTATATAGAAAATCTAATTTATAAAACTTAAATAAATTTTTTAGTGAGTTTTTCGAATTGCAATTTGTATTTAAATCATTTTTTTTCTTTCAAGGAGCATGAAACTTGGAGCATTTCTTGCATTATTGGGAATCGCAGCATGTAACGCAGTGGTGGCCATCATTACTCACAGAAATGATTTACCACCTTCTTATGTAGCCTATTTTTCGGAAGAGTAAGTTAAAAACGCGGATACAAGTGTAAAACTTTGTAATTTCTCATTAATATCTTTATGGTTTGTAGACTGGAAAGAAATGAACTACCAATAACCTAATTTGAAAGAAATATTTTTGAAAGCTGACAGAAATGAAAAGAGAAATCGCCTTGTCCTGTGCGGTTTAAGCAATTCAGTGATATACGTTTCCCTTGTCTATGAAAGAGACATAGGATAGTGATAAATACAAAATATCAAGCTTCGTTTTAACTATGGTGACCTTAAACTCCAAATTTCTCGGGCAGACTCAAGTTTTCGCTCTCTGTTTTGATTTTTTACAATACGTTTTAAGATCCCGAATTTACAGCATCTGTCCCATTCTGTCCTATTGACTAGTAATATTACTGCTGCAACTGAACTACCGTATTTTCTGGTAGATAAGCCGCACCACCGTATACGCCGCACTTCGCAAAATTCTGGAGAAAAAAATGTGTTTCATCAGATACGCCGCATGGGCGTATAAGCGGCATAAAACGTAGTTTAAAAATTTTTTCTGCAAGAACCTATGCTGCAGTACACTCGTATTGACATCGTTAAAAAACTATGACAAAGAATTAGTAACATTGATTTGAAAATAGTGTTTCAATATCATAGATAATTAAAACGTTGCAACATTTTGGCGATAACTGCAACTTATATTAACCCTGTCCTACTCTCTGGTAGTCTCTACAGCAACCTTACTTCCCATTCCCTCAGCAACGGGCGGCGGGCGATTTTGTTTTTCGTTTTTCGTTTGGAGTTATTGTTGATGTTTTTTTTTCCTTAATTTATTCCCCTTCCTTATCACTGGCGATTTTGATTTTTTATTTGTTTTTGTTTGGATTCCTTTTTTGATCTGTTGGTTATTGTTGATGGTTTTTTTTTTCCTTAATTTATTCCCCTTCGTTATCAGATCTAGGAAAATAAAATAACATCTGAATAAGCAGAAATGCTGTTACCCTTTTTAAAATAGAACTGTTCAGTGGCTTTCGATGTCGGACTCTAATTTGCTTTGTTTTAGGAAAAAATAAACATAGCATGTACTTAAAAAAAAAAGACATAACAAAAAAACTTTTACATCGTATAAGCCGCCATAGCGTATAAGCTGCAGAGTTAAAATTCAGCTTTTAAACAGGTATAAGCCGCCGCTTATCTACCCGAAAATAATACGGTAGTACACTAGGTGGCCAAAAGTATCCGGACACTTTCAAAAATTCACATTTTTACATATAGCTCGAGAAATAAGTGATCAGTTGTTCTTTAACTTTAGTCATACAAAATATAGGCTTCACCGAACATTTCAAGTTGAAATTAAATTACCCTTGCATTTGGGGGACGACAAGAAGGGGGTTGAAAGAAAAACCGCTTTTTGACCATAACTCTTCGAAAATAGCTCGGAATAAGCTATCAATTTCAGTAATTAATTAGCATACTATGTATAATTACTGTACAAATTTTTATGAACGTACCACTCTTACTTCTGAAGATATGAAACATTTTTGAAAAAACGGCAATTTTATTTGAAGGGTTTTTGCTCATAACACGCAGAGTTTTTGATCAAACCTTATCGCAACTTCAGGAAAGATGACAAAATACAAGAGAAAGAACATACTAAAACGGTAAATAAAAATATTAAAAATTCGATGAGATATGAACGTTAAAAGGAAATAATTTTTCACGGCGCATGCGCGAACGACAGAAATTTATAACTACAAAAATATTGTAGCCTGATTTATACTGCATCTTATAAAAAAAGTTCCAGTTGAATATCATGAAAAATGAAAAAGATATCAGCGATCTAGTGAGCTGTATTTCATTCATTCGCTGACAATACATAAATAGTGAGGGTCTGTCCACAAAGAGCTATTTTTAAATTAAAGGTTATTGCGTCGTCGTTCAAAACCAACGTTTCAGAGGGTGTCCGGATACTTTTGGAAACCTACGTATAAGGTCTTTTTGGCCGAACAGACGAAATGTGACGACAATGCCGAATATAAATTTTCAAACTGTATACAATTTAACATTGAAAAAAAATGATCGATTGTCACCACACTATTTGTGGACAACCCCTCACTATTTATGTATTGTCTGCGAATGAATGAAATACAGCTCACTAGATCGCTGATATCTTTTTCATTTTTCATGATATTCAACTGGAACTTTTTTTATAAGATGCAGTATAAATCAGGCTACAATATTTTTGTAGTTATAAATTTCTGTCGTTCGCGCATGCGCCGTGAAAAATTATTTCCTTTTAACGTTCATATCTCATCGAATTTTTAATATTTTTATTTACCGTTTTAGTATGTTCTTTCTCTTGTATTTTGTCATCTTTCCTGAAGTTGTGATAAGGTTTGATCAAAAACTCTGCGTGTTATGAGCAAAAACCCTTCAAATAAAATTGCCGTTTTTTCAAAAATGTTTCATATCTTCAGAAGTAAGAGTGGTACGTTCATAAAAATTTGTACAGTAATTATACATAGTATGCTAATTAATTACTGAAATTGATAGCTTATTCCGAGCTATTTTCGAAGAGTTATGGTCAAAAAGCGGTTTTTCTTTCAACCCCCTTCTTGTCGTCCCCCAAATGCAAGGGTAATTTAATTTCAACTTGGAAACGTTCGGTGAAGCCTATATTTTGTATGACTAAAGTTAAAGAACAATTGATCACTTATTTCTCGAGCTATATGTAAAAATGTGAATTTTTGAAAGTGTCCGGATACTTTTGGCCACCTAGTGTATTAAGTATAGTGAACAGGTTTTGGACTAATGACAGGAAACAACTATAACAGAACTTTTTGAAGTGTATTATCATCGAAACAATTTGCAAGGACAATTGCTTTAACATTTTTAAGTAGATCAAAAAAGAAAAACATATCCTTAGAAAAAGTCATGCTTCAACTACAGGGCCAGTTTATCATAATTTAGAACTATCGCAGAAACGCATGCTCAAATCTCACAAACTGTTCCTCCTTTTTGATTAAAAAAAAAAAAAAGCTTCCTGAAAAATTCTCTAGGTAAGCTCTTTGTCCAATTAAAAAAAGGTTTCCGTAAGATTTGAGCATAAGTTTTAAAATCAATATAAGATAAGAATCATCGCTAAACGACAATTAATCTTACGGTTTTATAATTTTCGAAAGGAAGCTGTTAATTTCTGAGAGTGAACTTTACACAACTTTATTATTTTGCTTCACAATTTGCTTCATTTTGTTTCATTCTTTATTATATGTGTGACTTTGTGTGCGTGTGCTTGGGTGAGTATCCGTGGATGAGCATTGTAATTCCAACAGACGAACTATAATTGGTCAAATAATTTATTTATAAAAATAATAGAAAAGCTGTGATCAGAAAAGCATAAAAATAATCTAACTACATTTAAATGAACTTGTTTCGTTAAAAAAGTTATTAATTGAATCTATTGATTTAAATAAAAAGCATTTGCTATATTTTATGATAGTAGAACAAGTGATGAGAAAAGCTATATTTGACGAATTAAAACAGGTGTGAATAACCTGTTTCCAGTCGTGCCTAGCGTCCGATATATATATTGAAGGCTGTAAAACAGCTAAAATTGCAACAAAAATATTTTATTTGAAACTTTTTAAAAAATGCGTGTTTTATAGAAAAGAGTGTTAATTAAAATAAGTGCATAAAAAGTTTTCGTAAAATGAATTTTAAAAACTTGAGCTCACTTTTTGTGTTTCACTATGTTGAAAAGCAGAAAAACCACTTTTTTGACTTTAACAGGTAATAACAAAAAGTAAAATACCATTCAGTGCTACTATCTCGTGGGTAATATCAGCTACAATATTTTCCTTTGATAATCTGCTACTTGGTTAGAAATGAAAAACATTTTTAGAAATTAACAGACAAATTTGTGAGCTTCCTTTTAAATGGACGCTAGGCAAAAATGGTTAATAGCGATTAATGTACTTTTTTTTATCCCTCATATGGTCTTTCGAGAGTCGCCATATTCGCTTATCAAGTAACTTTTTGCGAAATAAAAGTTATTAATTAACAAAGACAATCCTTTCTTCAAGGATCAATATCCTCCTTAGGATTTCTTCTAATGATAATGATCCGACAGTACGTGGACCTGAATACAAAGGATACTTGTTTTCCGTCTCAAAAAGCATCACTTCCTTCACTCTTCTTGTGTTTCTTGAGGAAAAGGGTGAATTGGAAATTCAACTTGCAAGTTAGGCAAGAAATTCTAATCTTTAGTATTAACGTTAGCGGATCTGCCTACAATTTCACCTAACGACTGGTGAAATTAACGTTAGGTGTTCGGATGGTGTCCTTTTGTAATCGCGTGGCCACACCCACACTACTTATACATCCTTATTATTATTTTAAGTGCAAGAAACTTTTTTAAAAAGTTGATGCCTCACGCTATCCCCAGGTAGCACAAAAAAAAAACGTTTTAACGTTTTATAAACGTTTTTAATCCGTTGTCACAACGTTAATAACCATTTTACAACCTTTTTTGAAAAACGAAGTGTGTTACTTGGGACAATGATTCCTTATATTCGAATACATCAAAATTAAAAGACAGAATTTAAAGTTCCGAGTTTTGATTGCAAATATATGCATAATATACAGGGTGTCCTCTCCAATCGTGGACCAATAGCTAATTTCTAAACCGTTAGAGATAAGCATAGAGTTTATTTAGGAAAAAATCTCCAAATTACGAAAGGAATTTTGGGTCTATTCGATGTTTTTCAAAAAATCAAATTTTGAAAGAGTTACGAAATTTAAATTTTTATACAGCCCCCCAGTCCTATCAATCATATTTAGTAAAACATTCTTGACACTGTAACGTTAAAAACTAAAAAAAAATCACTCTTCTACCACAAAAATTGACCGAGTTATGACGTTTTGAAAAATCAAGATTTTGCATTATTTCATGACGTCATCGAGAGATCGCTTAACCGTATGCGAAATCCTTCAAAATCTTGATTTTTCAAAACGTCATAACTCGGTCAATTTTTGTGGTAGAAAAGTGATTTTTTTTTAGTTTTAAACGTTACAGTGTCAAGAATGTTTTACTAAATATGATTGATAGGACTGGGGGGCTGTATAAAAATTTAAATTTCGTAACTCTTTCAAAATTTGATTTTTTGAAAAACATTGAATAGACCCAAAATTCCTTTCGTAATTTGGAGATTTTTTCCTAAATAAACTCTATGCTTATCTCTAACGGTTTAGAAATTAGC